>JARVKI010000062.1:0-121549 GCA_036674765.1 Seiridium cupressi
TGGTTTGGTTCTTTAAAATCACTTGTCGCTATTTCGTCGCCCGGGCCCCCCCCCTGCCCCCCCCCCCCCCCCCCCCCCCCCCCCCCCCCGGACATGATGGCCCTTGCAGGGCATTGGATGCGCACCCTGGTCGCCAACCCCAACCCAGGCCAACGACCTTGACGATCGCTCGCCTTTGACCAATCGCTAGCCGGGTCTTTTATTCATTAATCTCGTTATGCCGCCGCCCATTGTCTGCCGCCGCCCATTGTCTGCCGCCGCCCATTGTCTGCCGCCGCCCATTGTCTGCCGCCTACCCTCCACCCCCAGAAAGATCGTGGCTGCCGCACATCCTTCTTCCTACTTACACCTCGCATCCACGCTTTCTTCACCGTACATTCATTCCCAACAATCTACCCACAGGACTTCGTTGGCAAAGTCCCCCCATCAGCATTCTGTGAACGCATCGCATCAAGCATCGCTACCAACCTTGAGTATCGACTATTCAAACCGACATTCATTGACTAAGACGTATCTTTCGCGCACGCGCATATACCAAACGTCGCACACTCGCATCATTCGCCTTTTGGCCGACATATTCATTCGTACTTGGGGATAGCAGGATATCGTCGCATCGGAGCTGGAGAAAGAGATATTTATCTGCGATTGAAACCCGATATTGCGACCTAGCTGTCGTATCATACCACTGACCAACAAACCATCGAGAACCATTCACCGTGGATCTACCAAGAGCGGCATAACATCACAATGCAGCTCTCATCGATAGTCACTCTTGCGCTTCTGCCCCTCCTGGCAGTTGCCGACGGCGAGATCAGCACCCAGACTTCTACCACGACACTGTACAAGACCATCACTATTCAGCGCGCAGTCAGCACCTACAGCGCCACCTACAGCGCTAGCTTCAACTCTACGTCGAGTTTCTATCAGCCCACCGGCACTGGGTCTACTTCTGGGGTTCACGCTACCACCACCACCAAGGCCGGCAGCTCCTCAACCTCCTCGTCCTCGTCAACTGCCAGCCCGAGCATCGACAACGGTAACGGCGCCATGTCGCTCGGCGCTGCCAATGTCGCTGCTGCCGGAATCGTGGGTATGATCGTTGCTGCCCTTATGTAAGTCGCGCCAAGATGCGCGGCTTACTGGGGACGTGGGGTGTGGAGAGAGTATTATGCTTGGTGATTTAAGGTTACGGCTGACGCCGCACCTTATTATTCTTCCTTTTACAACAAATGTCGATCCGAAATCTTCGATGCGATCATCATTCAATCTTTTCTTTTGTCAAGAACCAGCATCTTCGTTTTCAGCGCTACAACGACATCATATGCGACGAGACGAACGACTTTGAAGATATCAGTTGACGGCGATACCCCCAAAAAGTTTGCTTCTCTCTCTCTTCTCGAGATACCCCCGGACTGGATTGCTTCCGCTCCGACAGACGCTTGCGTCTGCTTACACGAAGAGAGAGGAGACTGTCCTCGGGCAAAACAACAACAAAAGCTTTTACTTCCTCCTTCCCGGTGTTGAGAGTGTTTGGCGTCTTTTTTAGACATCTACACATAATGTTTCAATGAACCAGCAATCAATGCGCACTTGCAACGCTCTGCCCCACGCAGATTTTGGTTTCGACAAGCCCTACCCACATTATGACTCGGTCCTGATCCACCAGCTTTCGACTACTCCAGGTCACCCATCCCCTTCTTCTGCCACCAATGCAATCCGACCATTGCGCGAATATCATCTATGCCAACTGACCCTGGGGCTGGTCGCCGAGAGTTGCAGACTTTGGTCTTGCCATCACCTTGGATGATGGTCAAGTCCAGAGACGAGTTCTATTGTGGACACCAAGCGTGTACTGCTGGCTGGCATTTCCTTTTACCTTTTCAGAAACAAAACGTTTTCCTTTTCTTTTCCAGAGTCGCAGAGTTGGAGACGCGCGACGAGATAGGAGTCCACGAAGGCCTTTTTCACATTTTGATATTGATACTACTTCAGCGCCTTCGTGTCGTTGAGATACCCCACATCCACTTTTGTTGTCGTCTTGCTCGCGGGCGAGGACAGTTGCTGCTGCCGTGAGGGGGAAACCCTCCTACAACCAAATCATGTAATCACCTGAGCGTGAACCAAAGCCATTTC
Organism: Seiridium cupressi; assembly: GCA_036674765.1. Classification (NCBI taxonomy): domain Eukaryota; kingdom Fungi; phylum Ascomycota; class Sordariomycetes; order Amphisphaeriales; family Sporocadaceae; genus Seiridium; species Seiridium cupressi. The sequence goes on from JARVKI010000062.1 coordinate 2,134, forward strand.
TGTTGGTTTTTGACTGTTTAACACATTTTGCATTTGCTGCGTTCTGGGAATTTTCTGTCGCATTGTATTGAATTGAATGAGAAGATGGGACTGGTGGATTGGTGCATTTATTGCATGGTGTTTAGTGTTGGAATATTTCGGCTGAGATGTAGCTGATGAGAGCTGAGGAGATGAATTGCATGAGATTACATAAACGTCTATTGGGTCTTCTTGATATGAATGTATCCAATACCTGTGCCGTCTTGGGAACTTCCTAGCAGGCCCAATCCCATACGTGACACAACTAACGGCCAGCGTTAGTAGAAAAGTGTCTCGTAGTCACTGTGATATCGAGTTTCCCACTTCTTGCCTACCAACCTTGCTGAATCCCATTGTTGCCATTTGCCAAACATTCTGGGCCTCCACACTGACGTTATGCTTGGCTCGTAATTCAATATAACGTCCAACAACCTCAGCCCTTCCAATTCGTCAAAGAAACCATCTAGGTAATGTCGATGAAGGCCCCACCAGTCCTGGTGGCTTACCACGGCTCTTGTAATATGATTGAGTTGTTCCCCATAATGAGCTGCCAGGCCTTCCAGGCTCCCCAGAACGTCCAACGTAGGGCCCGACGTGTTCACGATGAGCCATAGGCAATCAGCCGCAGGGTTGAAGTAGAAGGCACTGTGCGCAATCGTGGCATGCTGCATCATGACGTATTTCGTGAGGATATGGTACTGCGACTCCCGACAGATGAAGAGGGCAATTGGGTTGGCGCATTCTTCGACAAGTTCATCCTCACCGAATTGCCACTGAGGCCAATCGCGGATCTCACAGGCTGAAGAGGACAGTCGTAGCGATGGGCAAAAAGTCCGCTTGGTTGCCGAGTATGGATCGTTGTGTTCCTCGAAGACCACTTCGATTGCTCGGGGTCCCGGCCAGGTCGCTTTCCAGACCATCAGACGTAGTTCTGGGTACAGGAAGCGGAATTGGGGGAAGGCGTCGAGTGTCATGTCTTGATTAGACATTGAATGAGATGAGTAGAGTTGAAAAATGGCGGTGGTTTACCTGTTGGCTCATGTACTAAAGGATGGCAAGTAATGAATCCTATACATAAGATGCGGTCGCTTTTGTATTGTTGATTTCTTGGTTGGCGTTTGGCAGTATATCGTAATGACCTTGAGGCTTTGGTTCTGGTGCCGGCGGCGCCTGCACTTGCAAGTTTGACGCGGGTGACAAGTGGTGAGTGCGACGCGCAAAGAAACAGCAGGCACGTCACGCCTGAGAACTGTATCATCCTTCATAAGGTGAGTATATCCTTAACTGCTGTTATGGTTCAATATCGCCTCATTTAAACCAGAAGCAGGAGCAGCTGTACTCGTTATCAAATCATTACGCTGTGTTCCGCATCTAGAACACGATCGGGCAACCACACCACCATCAGTGATCGCTATTTGGGCTATTTTCAGTCCCTTATGATTCACTCACGAGACTGTTTATGACACTACGCTTTTACGTTACTTGTTTACCAATCCGTCAACCAACCCACCCGCTTTCTTGAAGAAACTGGCAATACAATCCAGCGTCCTCTCATCTCTGAACCGTTGTGGTATATACAACGGCTTGCGTGAAACTTTATTTTAGGCCTTATGTTATTTGCCTTATTTCGCCATGAGAAGTCGTCGTATACAGTAAGCAGGGTTGGGAAATTACATAATTTCTAATCTATGCATACTATCATCATCTTATGCTATGTTACAGCTCAAGTGCCCCCGTGAGCTACCACAATGTACACACTGTCAGCGACTAGGCAGAGCCTGCACGTATCCAGCACCACCGGACCGTAAATATCTTGCCTCAATCATATCTTCCACTCGAAAGCGATGATCGTCATACACAGCAAGTTCCAACGAGGATAGCTCCTATCAGGTTCACGTCTCCCCAACCCACTCGTCCTCAAAAGACTCACAAGCAGATATTGACCGATACACATGGGAGTCAAACGTTATTATGCCCGATAGCAGATGCCAAAAAGTGTTCCTCGGACTATATTTTACTTTTGCAATCAACTCTTCTTTGACTTTCCATCGCCCCAACTTGGTGCGACGATGGGAGGAGAATGAACTGCCTCTGAAAGTACTCTTGGCTGCATGCGCGATGGCCACTAACTATCACACCTGGAGAGACAGAACCCATTTCACTCATGGCGGAGCTGATGAAGATGGTACTGAGCTGGTATGCAAATATCCCTCTGTCAGAACATGACTGAATAATTCGTGCTGTATAGGACAAAAGTCCGTGACCACGTTGAGTCTAGATGCAGTTCTCCAATGCATAACATGATAGCAGTAGAATTGATATCAACTATCAGGGGACCATGCACGTCTTCGGATTTCCGCTTTAGAGCGAGGTTTCAACGTCATCCTCTGCGAATGGCCCAGCCAACAAACGCTGTTGCATAAACAGAAAGTCAGTTTCATCCCCGGAATGGGAAAACATAGTGACCGATTATGGACTACATCGCCGAGGAACAAAAAGGGTCGAATCTGTCTTTCATCGATCACAGCAAGATTGGCTTGATTGGCATGAGTTTAGGTGGATATCTGTCAGCACGAGCGGGGACCTTCGGCCACGTTTCGCCCCCCTTATCTGTATCGACGGTGTGTGGAGCTTCTACGATTGCATGCCTCAGATTACCCCCGAAGTAGTGGAAGCACTTGAGCGTGGTGATGAGAAAGCGTGCAACGTAGCCTTCGAGAAAGATTACATGACATCGACCAGCGTGCGCGGTTCCACGATCACGCCAAATTCTCGTTCCAGTGCAAAACTGGGTACGAGGTGCTACAGCGAGCTTCAAAGATGACCAGTGAAAGGGGAAGTGGCTGAGAAGAGCAAAATGCCCGCATCCATCGGCCAAGCAGAAGCAGACGTTTTCTTTGCAGGCCAACCAGGACGCGTTGTAAAAGCCCTGGGCTCAAAAGGGACTATATTCAGATTTGCAGATAACCAGGGTGCCTCAGCTCACCGTTAGAGCGGCGCATTGACTTAATCTGGACCAGAAGATCTCAAAGTGGTTCAGCAACGTCGTCGGGGGAAAGTGGTAAGCAGAGAGACGAAGTCTACATGGTCATCCTACATTTCTTTTGGAATTGAATAAAAGCTGGGCTTTCTGGTAAACATCCAGACATGCAGGGAAGAGAAAATATTCACGCAACTTTGAGTAAACATTGCATGAATCAAATACCTTTACTTTCAATACGGATCCTAGTTTCTGAATTGCAAGAAGAAGATTATCATTAACCATCGGTTATTCCCTGATCTCTATGGTTACACCTCGCTAGAGATTTCAGTTCCCTGTGGTACCACCTTTAACTTTCATATGAACTCGACGTGCCTAATAGTACAACCCTCAGAGTGCCATTCCTTCCTGCCAAGCTGGTAAAGGCAAAGATGGAATCGGGAACGACGTTTGCTTCCCCTATCCCGGAAATCCATCTATGTCAGACACGGTCTCTTTGCCTGTTACCTTGTAGACCACTGCCACATAATAGTAGGCTAGTTGTCAGAAAAAGCATTCCTAAATGGGCATCCTACATGCTAACAATGTAAGCGTTTCCGGTTTCTCGAATTCCACCGATAGGGCATTGCCTCATGGCGTGAACCATATGTAGAACCCGGGATGTGCTTGTACATACAGTCTCGCTTGTTAAATCTACCGTGCCACTTTCTGCTTAGATAAGCTACTACCGAGATCCTGGATGAGAAGCCCAACATGCATTGTCATAGGGAGGTGCTCAAGCCTTTGATCGATCGGGTATAGTCTACTAACAAAATGTGGGCCGCGGAGCTGATGGGAGCCGGATCCCGGCCTCAACATTTCACCGCTATGATGAAGATTGTTCAACTGTGACTAGAGTTTCTACCTTTGCTATTTCCGACGATCTTTTCTGCATCCCACTGCAATTCTATCATCTGTTTAGTCAGGATTGCAAATGTCTGAGACACTAGCTGCTCTCGCGCAAGAGGACGCTCCTGCCCTCCTGAAAATCCGCCTTCCGCTTCCTCATCGTTTGAACTGCTTCGTTAGACTCTGGGCTCTTAAGATTCTAGCGTCCATTGTTTACGCAGTTGCTCGGCTGATTTATCCGCCATCATCGTCTATCAGCCCCACTATCACGAAGCGATACTCATGTCGTCCAGCTCTTCAAAATCGCGTATTCTATCCACCGAATTACAAATCTGGGGACTTGCTACCGCTATATCTAAATATCCATGGAGGTGGATTTGCACTTGGCGACCCCCAACAAGATGACGAGTTTTGTAGCATGTGGGCAAAGCGTACTGGCATGTTGGTAGTCTCTCTCGACTATTCGAAAGCCCCCCTACACCCGTTCCCCGTCGCAGTCTTTGACATAGCCGCTCTTGCCGACGCCGTTCTTACCGACAGCACCTTACCCATCGACAAAGCCAGAGTTGCAATGGGAGGCTTCAGCGCAGGAGCGAACCTCGCTCTTTGTGCGAGCCAACTGCCTGATCTGAAGGGCAAGATTAAGGCAGCATTGACGTTCTATCCGATAGTGGATTGGAGCCATCCCCAACATGTGAAACTAGAGAGGCGTCCGTATAAGAACGGACCGAAGGATTCGCTGGCAGTTGCGAGTTACTGGTTCGACTGGGCATATGTTTCTTCGGGCCAAAACCGCCGTGATCCTCTCTTGAGTCCTTGCTATGCTAGGAAGGAAGATCTCCCACCGTGGATTTATGTCATTGGAGCGGAGTGGGATATGTTGCGGCTGGAGAGCCAAGAGTTTATTCATAAGCTTGCGGAACTGAGTGGCTCAGAGAACCACGAGGCCGACTTCGATGAGGGGACGTATAAGTGGACATTAGCGACGGGATGCACTCACGGCTTCACCCATCACTTTGGGCAGAAGCCTGAGAAGAAGAAGAGAAGGCAGGAGAAGTGCCAACCCATCTATGAAGATGCCATCGTGTGGATGGAGAGAGCGATGACATGAGAAAAGTCTGAGATTTAGTGGAATCAACCATGGAAGAATTCTGCTATTTTCATTAGCCTTTCAAGTGATGTTTTCAGTGGGAAGCCTTAATTGTGTATAATTGAAGCACTCCATCCAGGGCGAAAATACTGGATAATATTGTTCCTGTCATGCGAGATTTAGAATCATGGGTGGTTAAGAACCAACACAAATATATCTTGGCGATATAATCGTATGCAATGAAGTATATTGGAATAGCAAAACGTTCTAGCATATTTCCGCATTCCCATTGGTCGGCCGTCCTTTAGGTATGAAAGTCGGGCAACCCACAAATGTACTTTGAATGAGTTGGAAGTGCGGGAAAAAAGATATTATCGCCTCGTCTCTCGTGAGTCTATATATGTGTTTGGAGCTAACGTCACCACGTGCGGTTGGATTTTCTTCGCGTGTGCCACTCATTCCACCTTAGACATCCTCAGCAGTCTATCCACTAGTTAAATTTCTGCAATGGCTTGGTCAATGATTACGTTGCTCTCTGGCTTGTCTGTCGCCTCTGCTCTGGATGTGGCACCGCGAAACCTTGGACCCCCAATGTCGTACACCGGCCTTGCGGCGCATTTCGCTTCTTCGGAGCGAGCAACGCTCTTGCCCTGTCTTACTGCTCATTCAAATATCCTTTGGCTACGGTGGCCTCAACTTATACCGCGCCCGCCTCTACTGTCTTGATTACGATAGCTACGGAATCACCGATTACGACTGTCACCACAGATACTCTGACGTAAGGATTTCATTATAATCATATTTCATCAAGATAACCCACTGATCATCCGACTTTCTTGCTTATTAAGTGTGACTGTTGATGCAACAACTGAGTTTACGACCGCTCTCACCAGCTCCACGTCGATATCTTCATCGACCATCACCGAACAAGAAACTGCGATTTCTACTGAATACACGACGGTCACCACCACCACCACGACAACCAGCAACGTCTTTGCGAAACGTGATGGCTCTAAACAGAAACGGACAACGGAAGCGGCGCCCAGCTCAGCATCTTCCAAGAAGCATTGCTCGAGCATATATCCCTCGACGATCCAGTCCAGCACGACGGCAGCAAGCTCTAGTGCTACGTCCAGCCAGTATCCTTCTTACTCTCATGAGTCTCAGCTGAGCAGCCTCCTATCCCAGGCAAGCTCAATCATCGGACAGGTCTGCACCTGCCTTGAGACCCCTCAGACGTCTGTTACATCGAGCACACCGCTAGCCACCTCCATGGTCACAGCTACGTCGACCAGCAGTGCCACCGCATCTGAGACAGTGTAAGTTGATTTTCTAACTCGATATTGTGTGTCTGTGGCTGGCTGAAACTTCGACTTGACAGCACGACCACCCCAGTTGTCACATCTATCATTCAAACCACGAACGTGGTCGTTGTGACTGACCTTACGTCGACTACTTCGACCTCGACCTCCACGACCACGATCACCAGTACATCAACTGTGACAGCCACAACCTTGTATACGTAAGTTCAAAGCTACATTATGTGCACTTCAATTCATATATTGTCCCACCTTAAATCTTCTATACGCAACCCAGTCCCAATCACCCATGTCACCCATAGCTTCACTTTCGCCTACCCAAATGACCACGCCGAAACAACCCCCGAACTGACCAGATAAACTTCAGATACCCTACCTGCCAACCTGGATCTGACTACACAACGTTCGGTGCTGGTGGTTGCAGCTCCAACTGTTTTTGCGATGCGTCAGTCTCGGGTTACTCGGTCTGTGACACTGCTTATCAATGCGGGCAGAACTGCGACAGCGACTCGGACTGCCCAGGTGGCCAGTTCTGCCTGAGCGGCGGGTACTTCACCAGCTGCACAAATGGGCGCACCTGCGCATCGTCGACGAGCTGTAGCTCGACCTACTCAGCCGCGAAGCTCATGTTTGCGCGGGCCATGGGCGTGCCCGAGGTCGGCGCTGAGTCGATGGGAAAGAGGGATTCGGAGACTGAGTCGGTGGCGCCGGTCAGGGTTGGCCTCTTCGCTCCTTTTCTTAGCGGCAACCCGGGGAGAGACCGTGACTAGCAGTGCTCCTTAGTAAAGTAGACGTCTAGGGTTGATACCTGCCTTCAGACATAATGTAATTAATTCAAAAGAGCCATAACAAATGCAATGGAAATTTCGCATTCAAGTGATTTCTGGTTATCCTAGATCATGCAGAGCTTGACGGTACAAGACTATACTACAATGGGGAACGCACGCCTATCGCCGACGCCGCCAATTCCATAAGCACGGTATCGTCCTTGCAGAGAGCGCAGTGGCACAACGACAAGAACTTGTCTGTATTAGCCTCTTATAATAGTTCCAAAGCGGGGAATGGTAAATGTTAGCGCAGCCGTTGTAGATGGCTCAGTAAATGGCCGCTGTCCTATGCGCCAAGACGGGTTTGGCACTTAATTGAGCGTAAGGTCTGTCATTTCTCGACCCCCAAACATGTTTTGATGGACGTCGTGTCGCCATGCCGAAAACCATGTCCTATATGAAGTATTGAAACCAATCGAGATATACGTCTTTGACACTTTCAGTGTAATCAAGCGTAATCGTAGGTATAACAGTGGTTTATTTCTGTGTCTCAGGGAAACAAAAGCTCAGAACAAACACAGAACTGGGTAGGTGTTCAGGACCGTATTAAGACACGATTCCATCCTTATAATTGTGCAACACAGTAAAGCTACGGTGGCCACAATCCGAGTGAAATCAAATGCACGACTCGTCTCGGGTCCGCTGGCATCTTTCTCATGAGTGATTTTTTTCCATTTTCTATTCGATATGAAATCACAAATGACCGGCTTGGTGAACTGCATTAGAAGAGCGATTACTGACTTTAGGTGGATAGTCTTTGTCACTTGACAGGCGACATCTCACCTACTCTCACTGTACCTCGCCCGGGGTGCAGTAACCACCATAGATCGAGATCTCGGGTTCACCAGTGGGCTCCTTTTCTGTAATATCGTGAGGGCCCACCTGGTCCACCACATTGTGTCTTCTAACCGGTTCCTCACGCCAAAGCGAACAGAGGCGGCCAAGAAAGCCATGAGGAAAAACTAGCATGCAGATGGACACACGGCGTTATCGAGCGGGTTGTGGAAAAATCAAGGCAACTGCCAGTTCGGGGAAGAAAGCACAGGTATGGAGGGGTCTGCGGTATTCATATAACGAAATCTTCGTGGGAGGGGAGCAAAACCTCACAAATTCTCGTCCTGCTGGATGGAAACCAGGTAGCTCGATCTAGGGTTGTTGTGTATCTTCGCCGATTTACGATAGCACATGGAACGAAATCTACTGCGGCCATGGGTTTTCCCTCCCGCCAAGTGTTGCTAGTTTGCGACCCCAGGACCGAAGATCGGTTCCACTTCCCGTCGGTGGCGTTTTTGATCCACTGATCCAGCTGCCTGGAACGGCATCCACTTTGTCCCATAACCTCTCTGACACCCAGCAGTCCGGGTACACTAAGCAACTTACCCACTTCATACTCTGGAGATTTGAATCATGTCTTAGTTAAGGCAGATGTCAGATTTGCTTCTTTGGCTCGGCCGTATCACGTTAGCTTTTGGCCGTCTTCTCGAATCGAGATGTCAAAACCTTAACCTAAAAGAAGGTCTCAGCATCGCTGCGGCAAATAACCTTGTTGGTCTCGGACTCCACGATTTGGAGAAAACTCAAAATCAAGACTCGACTACTGGAAACATCAATACAGCAACAAGATCTTCGCCGGTTGTTTCGGGTTTCAACCTGATCAAAGATGGCAGATTGTCGCCGTCGCTCCCATCTTCTTACGCCCTTTCCCAGCTACAGTTCGGGCCAGTGGTTTTGAGCCCTTGTCACGTGTCATACCAAGGGACTAAGCCAGCAGCAATCAAGAGTATGCGTTTACACCATCCCTCGTACTGGTGCTCTAAGCCCACCGCTTGGAACTTCGATCGGGAACTGCCGTGGCGCGTGCATGAAGCCAAGGCCAGCCATCACAGCCAAGTGGCGCCATGTAATGCGATATTTGATGATTCGGGGCCTTATAAACGCTAATGTTGACTGGAAAGCAAGTCCGAGTGCAGCGGTACTCCCGAGTGAGAAGATTGCCAAGCTATCGCCGTTTAACTCGGGAATCCCATCCTTCTGGCTCGATTGCTTTGACGTCAAGTAGGAACAACTCTATATCTGAATTTCCGAACCGCCAACATTCAGTGCATACACCCGGCAGCATTATTGTCCGACAGAGGCCTGGCCACCCCGCAGTGGCACCGGGGACTCAACACCTGGCAGTCGCCGTCAATGGCACTGCCGACAGTGACGCTGCGGGGTCTGCCCTATGAGGAACCATTCATTCAAGGTTATGATTGTGCTCGAGATTATCGGGACGATCGGACGCCCACACTGCCAGAACTGCATAACCAGGACCCTTGCTCAGAACATTCCGCGTGTGCATGCGGCTAACTACCCGTTCAAATGGAGTCTTCTTAGTTGCATCAGGAATCTAGTCGCTCGTGTTTCGCCTCACCATTCTAACGGTCTCGCCATGGACAAGGTGGCGAGAAGTTTGACGAACGAGAGCTTTATGCTGCATAGAGCATGTGAGGTTGTGTTATTAGGGATAGGTTGCATCTTCAACTACGCCTCTTGACATGCGTGACCAGAGAACATGGCTACATGGCCAACCGCAGCAGCTTGTCGTGGCTCATGATCGAGACTGCAGCGCTGGGTTGGTGACCAATTTCACGAAATAGAACTTAATTTGAACGCCCAGAGCAGAATAGAATCGCAATATTGATTAAAAAGAGATGTGCTACTTTAGTATCTCTGGGACTGATTTGTTTTGCTTGGGGAAGCTTTCCCCTTTTCCTCCGTTGATTATAATGGTATACCCCGTTGACCCTGGTATGTAAGATTATATGGCCTTCCGTACGACTTGAAATATACTATAAAGACAGAAGAACGTCGGTGTACAGTCTCGATAGTGATACAAGTTGCTCAACTCAGAGCTCACATATCAGGCTGATTGCGAGCGTCTCTTTTGCTCCATACATGGACGGACCCGTCCCCATTGGAGTTCAGCGGCCTCGTGTCCTCCTCATCTTTCTTAGTCGTACGACCTTCGTAGTAGCTGGGCCCGCTGTTTTCGGATCTTTGTGACGCTTTCTCGAACTCGATGTGGACTTCTCGGGTGGTGTAAATGCCCTTGTCGTGCTGCATATCGCTGTCCGGGGTGTCCGCGCCGGAACCCTCACCATTCGCAATTTCCGATAACTCAATCGCACCTGCTCCAGCTTGTGTCGATCCATATTTATCCTGCCCTGACAATTCGTCTCTCTTGCTCAGAACAGTCGCCCCAAACCTCGATTTTGGTTCCGATTTGGCTCCTCCTTCCGAGCTGTGCTGACCGATATCGTTTATAATAATACCACCGTTGTTGCCCTGACTGCTTGCATTGCCTGCCTTGGCCACTTTGACGATGAGTTCGGCCATGGCCATCTCAATGTTGAGTTTGACGATGTATGCGACTGGGTGGAATTGCATGTATCTAAGCTGGATGTTAGTATTTCCGTTTCCCTACGAAATTTTGCGATCTATTAGGCGCAGAGGCTGTTGTGACATGTCTGGGGGATGCATAGCGTTCCCAATGGAAAATGGATTTTAACTCACACGAAAGTGTTGGGTAAACTCATCATAGCGATGATGAGAACGTCCATGCTCAAGGAAAACCCGATGATAAGCATATTGAAACGGGCCAGACTCTTATACTTGGTCAGACCGTTGTGAACGAGATTTCGTGAGACAATGCTGATAAAGTAGATGTTGAGCCCGGCGTCGGTGATGAGATACAAAACCTTCTCACATCGGTCCCACCATTTGTTTGTCGAAATATATTGTTCCGAAATCTGTAGGCGGGCAGGAAGCCATATGCAATATACCGAGATGTTAATTGCGGTGATCAGAACAGCGACACCAATCTTGAGGCGCCAGACGAGCCTGGAATGTGGAAGGAGAATAGCACAACGATTGATGATAATCTGAAGTAGAAATTGGACTTGGAGGGCCCATATTGTGACTGATGTGAACGTTAGATCATGTGGAAGCCAATTGCTAGCGGGATGAAAATATTTACGGATGCAGAAGTAGAAAACGAAACTGCAAAGCGTATTGTCGTCAGCGATCATGTAAACCAATGGAGTGTTGTTGAATTTACCTTGGCGGTATTACCCCTTTAAGATGTAGCCAACAGAGGATGCTGAACGCAAGGCAGACTGTTATTTCTCCCCAGATCATCCAGATGTAGATGTTCCGAAATACTCGGGTACCGCTCCTCCTGTAGGCTGCAATGGTCTGCTTTGCAGCCGTCCATGTTGTGAGCCAGCCGAATCCGAGCGTGAATCCCCAGGCCAGCGAGGCAATCGCTAGGTCATCCTCCGTGACCGTCATGGGGACGTAGTTTGGTGGTAGGAGACTCATTGCAGTGGAGTTTGTTGCTTGAAAATTGACGTCGCAGTGCTGCATCGATCCATCGTCCCGGGAAGCGCAGCAAGCTTGGTTATACTCCCCAGAGGTCACCAAGCCTAGTCTCACAACGACGGCGTTGCCATTAGGTCAGGGGTTAGCTAGTATTCTATTCGTGGCGCCAGAGCTAAGCAAAGTGTGGCCGCTGGGGTTTTGGGGGAGGGGGGGCGACCGAGTCAGCCAAGTCAGTTTTTGCCGGCGGCAGCATTCCTGGCGGTCTGCCCGCCTTTTAAGCTTTCGTTTATCAACTAGACTAGGGTCTAGCACCGGATATGCTTCCCCTCGTCGATTTTCACACACGACACGAGTCAGTCAAAAAGGCCCATCCAACCATCCATACATGTGCTGTTTCTGTCCCTTACCAAAACCCCTGTCCCCAATACTCCAAGCGTTCATCTCGGCTGTCTTCCTAGCTGGCGTTCCGGTTGACATTAATGACTATCGATTCCAAACATGGGAAAGTCTTCAACGGAAAGCTCTATGTCGGATGAACGGCCTATCCATCCAGACGTCTAGGGTCGAGTAAGCCCGATGGGCGGGGATGGACGGGAGTGCATCTGTTAGAACAAATACACCTAGGATCAAATGAAGATATGCGGAGGCGTGCACCGGCACTCTGGCAGTCTCTGCCGGATGCCCGAACTGGCCCAATGCACTTCTTGATTTGTCGATCACCCCCCGGTTGACGCCTACCGGCGCGGATATGCCAATTTACAGTGGTTTGCTGATCCAACCGTGTATGTGACTCTGCAAGGTTTTGCACTACGTGTCGGTATGGTGCAAGATGCTGAGTCGGCCGAGATTTGGTCCGCCGCGCGTTCTGGCGTTCGAGATTTCACGCATGAAGAGCCAGTCTTGGAGGAAATTTCTTGTTGGCCGCCCACGGTCTGATCGCCACAAGAGAGGCGATTGTATCGACCCTACAACGCCTACTTATCACTTATGACTACATGCATCCACGCGCAAACCCTCATGTACTGTATATGAGCATTATTGCGTTGAACATTACAGATTTGGTCAACTCTGAAGCAAGCTAGAGCGCCACTTTCCTCCATTCCCCAGGTTTGCACAGTTTCTTGCCAAGCATACCTAGGCGCATTGTTCAATGGGCTGATGGGCTTTCTGATACCAATCAACTGGATTACCAGTGCACTGGAACGCCCCGCTTGACCCCATCACAAGCACCACAGCGTGGGGATCCCCGAGTTGAAAGATCTGGTTCTTTAGCAGCCAAGGATGTAGGCGGGGAAGTCGCGCAGGTTCAGACCCGCACTCTTCCTCCACGAACGCTCGTTAACGGTGCGGGTCTTTTAAGATATTTTAGCACAGGGCAGCATCGGCGTACATAGTGCGTGCAGCTCTTACCGTCCAATGCGATGCACATGCTTCACAGGCACACTTTATCGTCACAATCTTGTCCTTCACTGAGTCATCGATAGCGTCTCCGTTTTCAACCAACATGCGTGCTTTCGTAGTCGATTTGCCCATCAGCAGTAATCTCAGGATCGATGCATGATTCCTTCACACTATCACATGATATCGTCCACACGCGCTTCTCGTTTCTCGAACAGGTTTCGTCCGACTCTGTGGCTTGTCTGAGGTCCTTTCGCTGGTGTTGTCCATGTATATTAGCGTCTTGTAAGGCGAATAACGGTCCAATTGCATCTGCAGCTCTGTAGCCGGTGGTGGATTTTTGGCCTCAGCTCAATCCGTGCCCATGCCGGCCATTAGCTGCCACCTCGGGGAGTTGCGGATGAATTCCGACGCTGCATGTGGATACAATGGAGTGGCGCTAGGTTCCCAGCTATCAAAACCAGTTCCTTGCTTTTGTTCAAGATGCACTAACGGCTTCAAAGATAGATTTTTCAGGTCAGCCCTGCTCTATCAGACGTGGCGGCAGGCACCAAACCATTGTTTCATCTCGTTAGTTCTCAGGACAGCTGATGGTTGTCATCTCCCTCAATTGTCTGGGCTGTCAAACACGTGCTCAGTAATGCCCAGCTCTCGGCGGCGTGAACTCAATTCCTCTAGGGCTAACACATATTGGCAGGCCGTTTCGCTAGCCTGACTACTGTGGAGGATGCAATGGTGATGAGCTTTTTCACAGCCCCGAGATCTCCAGAGGGAGTGCACACGACGTAATTGCAGAGCGCAGCGAGGATAGAAAGGGGGTGCCTCGTTTGACAACAATCTTGCGTTTCGTGCTGTGCCTTATAATCGACAAGGGCAGATATAACCCGAAAGTTGTCCGTCCAATTGCAAGCTGAGTGGTGACGCGTTCAATATTCAGTATACGCACGGACATGGAAAGAAAGTGATACGTTTCAAATGTGAACATCAAAAGTACCCAAGCTTACTATTTTATCGAATCAGCTTTCGTCCCAGCTTTTACATGATCTGCAGCAGTAACCTCCGTCGAGCATCGCCCCTTGATGGTGAACTTATCATTATGACATGGTCGATTGATCTCTTTCCCTCCGACCGATTTGCTAGTCAGTTCCCGTCGGTGGTATTATTTTGTGCTCTCGTTGAGTTGTGGACTTCCTCCATTGCTAGTCCAGCCGTTTCTGTATAAACACTTAGCCGGCCTGAATTTGGGGGGGGGGGGTGCGACTCTTGTTGGTTAGTGTCGTCTAGCAGCTGGATTTCGCCACGATTTGTTGGATATGAAATAATTTTACTGGTGTTCCACCGGTGTCTAAATTGTACTTAGTATTATATGTGGACTTTGGTGGGCTTTCGATGGACACTTTATTCTAGTGAAGTAAAATCCTGGATACTGAAAACTCATGGCCTTGGGCTTCTGTGGTCCTCAGATAGACGACCTGCAATCTTTTTGATAGAAGGTTGCGTGTCGCGTACCGATATGATCGATTCATGCAAAGAACGGACACAGGCTTGACGTTCCCTGTCAGCACACGCTAGGGTAAAGCGTTGACACGGGCCGGCGATAGTGCTGTGTGTTGGTGTCCGTTTGATAACGTCTGAGCGCGACTGGGGTACGAGATTAGACGCTTCGGCTAGCTGGCATTGAGGAGAAAATCATAAAAGAGGGAAGACGATCTGTTGCTATACCTAAATATGGTTCCAGCCAAAGCGAATTGTTCGCCAGAGTGCTCTGTTAGGCTCCAAGAGTTTGATTGCCGATCCATTGAGAGACAGACATGGTACTAGTTCACGCGATAAATGTTGGTCCTCCTGCTCTGTGTCCTTCGTCTTGGTGGAGGCGTTCAATATCTGTTAGTTGAATGATAGCGGCCACACGCTAGTGTGGGCACTAGTTAAAAGATCTGCGCCTTGTTCTCATCCAATAGCAATCTTCGTGCGAGGATTGTGGCATTCACCTTTTGTTGTTGCAGCAAGTTCCGGTTTGGTGGAAATGTTGCTTAAGTAAGTTTTGAGAGCGCCCTACATGCGTTTAGGCTGGTCTCGTCGCAACTCTGGTCTCTTCCGGCGATTGTGCGGATTTAACCGAATGCAAAATATAAGTGCTGAGGTCCATTATCCGCTTTACAAATTTACTATTCTTACCAGAACTTCTTTTTTCAACAAGAAATAAGCCAGTGCACGACGCATCAGATGCGGCTTGGCTATGACAAGTGATCGCGAAGCCCTCGATTTATCTTGTCGACCTGGTTCGTTAATCCGAACCTTGGGAGTTCCCCCAAAGGAGTCCGTGTAGCTTCATTGTTCTGCTGAATATGCATAGATGCAGTCTTGACTTCTATGGCCTTCAATTGCCAAATCCCTATCGGCCCACGTATTTTAATCATTTGAATACATCCTTTCGAAATTCCCACCACTGATTATCGTGCAGGCAGAAGGCGGACTGCCTGTGAGCATGATTTATTTTACAAATTCGGTGACTAGAGTTAGTTTCAGAGAGTACACCCATAAGGCAAACGAAAAGCCGGCAAAAATGTGGATTTATCGGCAATATAAGGCGACGAGGCGCTTTGTCCAGACCGCTCCGGCAGGAATAGCTTCAAACACTAGAGAAAAGGTGAGAACCGTGGCACCAGATAGCCAATTAAAGACCAAGTCGTCTCTGCCACATGATAAATCTACGAAAGATATGAGGCCATCTCAATTTCACAAGTTTTCATCCTAGATACCATACAGAATAGCCATGGGCGAATTCCAACTACCACTATGTGTGTAGATTGATATCTGTATACATCTATTGCTACACTTTTATAGACTGAGTCTTCATCATTTTAAACACCGTCTGACGCACAAGCGATCGAAACACGCAGTCCTGGGAGTCTCGCAACAGATTCACAATAGGCGACTTGGACACTAGTTATCTATCCTGTCCATCGCTTACCCAATCAGCTGTCACCGAGATGCTCAGGCACCACCAGCGATACAGTGGTCGAACTGGGGGTCGCTATCGAGATGCAACTAGTTGTTGGTCGGTATGATAAAGATGTGGCAGTACAACATTGATAAGAAAATCGCCTGTGCTCACAGAGTTGGACGGTGTTGGCAGACTTTTCGTCTTCTCAGTTATATCTTGGGTTTAAGTTGTTACCCAGGGGTTTAAAGTCGATTCCTTCAAGACGTGTGCATGCAAAATAGAAACCTCGTCCGGCTCAAAATCGACAACTTCAAGAAAATTAGTCTGCAATACCTAGTAGGTGCATGAGAGTCACAAGTACCACCCGACGCTGCAGAGTTGGCCGTGCTACGAACGGGTCAGGTGTTCTTCCACAGAGGGTCGACCGACCTTTCACTTCGCTAGATCTACTAAGATGACATTTAAGTTTGATTGCTTTACCTGGATTGGTTTCTGGAAATCCTTCGTTACTTAAGCAGGTTATTAGGCGTCAGCAAGCTAGCCTATTCTAAGGTGCTCGAGCAGCGATCTTGGGACAATGTCGTCGGGTGAAATCATGAAATTGTTGAAACTAGTATGGACGCAATCTTTCATCTAGGCTTGGATGACAACAATTAATCGCGGGAGTTGTCGCTCTCTTGCCCTACGTCTGACTTCATGTTCTACACCATATTTGTTCGGCTTGTTCTTGTGATCTTGTCAACGTGCAGCCCAAGTTTATCGCTATTTCAGAGGAGAGAATAAACATTCCGTTCACCAAAATCTTCTTTTATTGCCCCCGAATGGAAATATTCTAGATCTCTACTTTGGTTCTAATTGCATTGTCTCCAAAACGATACCTTTTGTCTGACGTCTCCAATTTAACAGTAGATTGTAAACCTCAGTGCGCACCATCCCATAACTCTCTGAACCACGCCTTCTCTCCCTCTGCTTCAGACGCAGGCATGTCCTTCGCCAAAAGCTCTTCCGGTGCCCCCTTCTCGACCAATCTGCCCTTGTCCAAAACCACTATGAGGTCTGCGTCCCGGATCGTATCGAGCCGGTGTGCAATGCTCAGGATTGTGTGGCGCGAAAACTCTTCCCGGATAATGCGCTGCATGAGCTTGTCGGTTTCGCCATCCACGTTGCTGGTCGCCTCATCGAGGATGAGGATCGAGGAACGCGCCTTAAGGAGCAGAGCTCGTGCAAGACCAAAGAGCTGGAACTGGCCGTGCGAGAACGGTGAGGTTTTCAGCGGCGCGGCCAGTGGGTCCGTCTCCTCTTCTTTCTTCGGTGCGGCGGGCGGCGGCTCGGTACTGCCGTTAGTATTGGCGCTACGGGACTTGATCACGCTCCAAAGTTGCACCTTCTCAAGAACAGCTATGATCTCTTCGTCGGGTACAGTGGCTGATGGGTCGATATTGAGCCGAATGCTGTCGTTCAGAATGAATGCGTCCTGGGGAATCGCAATCAGCCGGCTACGGATGGTTTCTCGGGGGAGGGTCGAAAGGTCCAGGCTGTCGATATGTATAGATCCAGAGTCGAGTTCGATCAGGCGGAGTACGGATAGGAGCAGCGTAGACTTTCCACTAAATGTACGAATTATGTTAGCGATACCTGAGTAACCATGGAAGGATGGAAGGGATGCATTCGTTGGCAAGCTACCTTCCAGTACGGCCACAAATGCCAACCTTCTGACCAGGTGAGATGGTCAAGG
This sequence comes from Seiridium cupressi, assembly GCA_036674765.1. NCBI lineage: Eukaryota > Fungi > Ascomycota > Sordariomycetes > Amphisphaeriales > Sporocadaceae > Seiridium > Seiridium cupressi. Next base: position 19,698 of record JARVKI010000062.1, read on the forward strand.
ATACCCCTTTGAGGGCAACTGTCTCGGGACTATGGAGGGCCAGCCACCATATCTACGCACAACACCACAGGTGAGCGTCACGCACTTGTATGAAGCAGTCACATCCCGGAACTCGATGGATCCTTGTTTTGGCCACCCCGCAGGCGGCTCAGAATCCTCATTCTCCGTATCCTCTGGCAGAAGAGTTGCCTCGAGCGTCTTGATTCGAGCGACTGCTCCGAGACACGTCTCAAGCGATGTCCATTGTTCCAGGAGGCGGACAAGAGTGGTGCTGATTGTTATGACGAGATTGAGTGCAAGACCAATCTGGCCACCGGTTGTAGAAGACCGCAGGATGACTGCAAGAGATACGACCATGACAGCCAAGCCAGCCACCAGAAGATCGAGAACAACAGTAAGCCACAGCTAAATCATCTTCATTAGGTAATGTGGTGCTTGGGATACGTCGAGGCGCTCAACGTTTTGGTCGACAGAAGACGATTGCCACCCGAAAGCACGAATCGCAGAAACACCCTCCAGCTGATGGTATGTTGTTAGCCCATTACAGTCTATGGACGGAGGTTATCATATGGCCACGCACAGTCTCAAGGAAATTGCTATACACTGCTGCCCTCGATTCAAGATCAAGGAATCGAATCTGTCGAGACTCGTGGAGGTACAGCTTCTGCAAAAAGTACAGCACGACAAGAAGAGGAGGCGCGGAGATGGCCAGGACTGCCTGTGTGAGGAAAAGCAGGATCATCGGCGAGATCAATCGAAACGTTTCTAGGGACCACGGGTTAGTGCTCAGTCTTCATGGCGAGGTAGACTCTCTACTCACGCATGACAACGATGAGAAGGGCCATAGGAAGCCTTTCGTTGAGATAGCCTATATCCTGACTGAATCTGCACAGGTCTGTTTAATTGACTGCTTGTAGGAATGTAGCATGTCGGGACTTACCGATTGACAACATTGCCGGTCTCTGTCGTGGCAAAGTATGACAAGGGTGCCCTGCCGGATGTCAGTCAAACCAAGTAGAGTTCGATCGTCGGTGTTGTGTGTCAAACCTCATGATGGTTCTGAGAAGCTTGTAGTGAATAACTTCGCCCGCTTTAGGATTCAATTTGACGAGATTGGTCCTGCATGATTCGTTAGCCATGGCCCATAGCAGAAAACTCGAAGTCATTGCCAATGACTTACATTATGGCGCTGCTGATAGAGAGGAACCCTGTCAGAGATGACAGACTATACAGGATCACATAGAACCACATGTCTCTGCCACCAGATTCTGACCATGCGCGGAGAATGTATGGGGTTGTGGCCATAGTGATGCCATAGATAAGATTGCATATGAAGAAAACGGCGAGGATTGGGAAACCGGCACTTTTGAAATAGTACCCTGGTAGATATTGGTCAAAATCTAACTGGATAAGTGAAATAGCAAGTGGTAGGCTTACAATAGACCGACGCATCGCCACTTTTCCGTGTGAGGTCCATGAGATCGTTCTTGGACGGTGCAGCGGTACCGGGGGCAGTTGCAGGTTTGACAGCATCTGCTCTTTGCGCCGACACAGGGTCCGATTCTTTGACCTGGAGCTTGCTCACGTAACCAGTAGACGAACATAAGTCAGCCCAAGTGCCTTGCTCAGCTATTTTAGATCCGGCCAGAACCACGATGTAATCCGCCATAGAAAGATGTTGTGCTGTTGGAAGATCGGGTCAGCCGCAAGACAACGAAAAGAGGAATGATTGGGTAACATACAGTCATGAGTAATGAGAATCACTGTTGTTTTGAGATCGCGAAGAATGCCATTCTTATCAAGCAGTTTCTCTGCCACGTGAGCTTCCGTTTTCGCATCTAAAGCGCTGAGAACATCATCCAGAATTAAAATGCTCGGTCTGGCATAGACCGCACGGGCAAGGGCCTAGTTTGTGTCAGTACTCAGCACTTGGATGGTGGGGTCTAGGCCTGGCCCCGTCTTTCGCTTCACATACCACACGTTGCCGCTGGCCACCCGAGAGCTTGACGCCACGACTACCAACAGTAGCAAGGTCTCCAGTGCTGGACCTTTCGATGTCTTCCACCAGACCGCAGGCGTCAATGACCTTGTTGTACCACTCCTCGTCGAAGTCTGAGTCTGCGATTGGACCACAAACGATGGATTTTATGCTGGCATTGACAAGCCAAGGTTTCTGTGCGCAGTATCCAATTCGTTTCGACGAGACAGCGATGGTCCCAGTCTCCGGTGGAACGTCTCCTAGGATGGCTTTCGCCAATGTTGTTTTGCCAGTCCCTACTGCTCCACAGATCACGTTCAGAGAGCCCTTCGCCAGTTGAATCGTCACGTCCTCCAGACAAAGACTAGCGGCGGGCGCGGGTCGAAGAGATACACTTTGGAATGCTATGGCAAGGTGCTTTGAGGTCTGCTCATTTCCGTCGCTGCTTGTATTTCCAGTAAGACTAGTGGATGGGGTTCCGAGCATAGTACGCTTGTCCTCGCGGGACGGCTCTAGGAGATATGATTGTATGCGACGAAGGTTGCCGAGAATCGCACCGCATTGAGGGAGAGTAGCTAACAAGGCGTTGGCAGGAACTGTGAGGAGGCTGATGATAGTAACGGTTGTTAAAAGCTTTCGATGGGTCAAGGGCTTGGTGACCTCGTAGTCGAGCGTCCAGGGCATAGAAGACGAGCGTGAATACTGGAGTGAATAACTGGAGAGCAAACCCTACAAAAAGAAGTTGGGATCAGTTGATTTCGTTACTGCTGACGAATGATGGCTTACCAGAAGAATGAAACCAGACCAGAATCCCTCGGAAATGGTTCCCTTTTGCTATATCGACCAACCTGGAATTCTGGAGTTTTGTCATTATGGTATCCGCCATACCCATCATCTTGATATCCTTGATGTACTCGACCATCGACGTGGTAAGGGCGATGCGCTTCTGCTTTGCCATTTCCCATTGCTGTATTCTGTCTCCAATCCGGTTACCGATGAATTGGGCGGACTGCGATGATACTCGAGAGGGATGCGTTAGTGTAGAATTGCACCGTGAAAGACCAGCATTACTCACAAAGGACAAATACAAGAGGCGTCAGACACCACCAGCCGATCTCACTCCACAACATGAACATGCCGATTATGACTTCGGCAGACAGGCCGTACATTTCCTGAAAGAGGTATGCGATAAACTCTGCGCTGTCGACGTCATCTCCCATGTGTTGTACGGCTGCAGCATCATCGTAGACACCGTCGCGCATAGTGAGGCATCGAGCATGGATCAAGCCAATAAATGCGCCACGAGTCTGAACCATGACTCTACTCATACCTTGGGCACCGATAGAGGAGAGTAACTAAGAATCCATTAGTACCCATAGCGCCTGTGGCTGGGGTTTGGCGAGTGCCCCACTCCATGTCCTGCGTATACCAGCAATGCGACGAGAATGAGCTGGGTGCCGCTCAACCCTGAGGGGTTGGCCCCAAACTCGGTGACCGGTTCGCTCACGTAGGCGATTGTACGACTGATAAGCACCGGTTGGGCAAAGCGGATGACAGCTAGGAGGCATCGAGGATCCACGAGAACCAGCATGCTTGGGCCAAAACACCTAAGCCACGCTGTCAGTAACGCCTTGGCGCTATTGGCCTTGCCTCCACTGTCTGGTTTGGCTGAGCCCAAGAACGTTAGCGGCAGTCTGGATTGGCAATCGGTGTCGAGCAGCAGAATGTGGTGGTACCTACAAGTCTCCCAGGCCACTTCCATGCGTGTACGTAGGTCTCGAGACCGCAAGGCATGGTCAAGATCGGGTAAATCCGCGACTGTTAGCAATTTCGAGTTACCCTTGAGGATCTCGGCATTGGCCCAGAAGAGGAAAAGTCTGTTCAGGTCACTGACTACCTGCTCAGTGGGTAGATGGCGGTACGGCTCTCGGAGATAAGAGCGCTTATTTAAGGACTGAATCATGAGCTGGACGAAGTTGAGGCCGCTTGCCACGGTGAGCAGCACAGTCGGGGCAGAACTACCATGGCGTTGATATATGGATGACAAATTGAATGCATCGCAGACGAGGGACACGAGCAGATACGATATCAACGATATTGAAGGCTTTACCGAACGACCATGTTCAAGGAAGGACAAGTGGCATACTGCTAGCGACGCCACGAATACGACCACACTGGCTGCGATTGATTCAGCGTTCGGCAGCGACCTCGATTTCAAAGACAGAACAAGGGCGGCCAGATTGATGGCGGCGGAAGCTACTGTGGTATCTGCCAAGGGTCAGCGAACATGGCCAATTTGCGGTATGGCACGATTGCTTACAGTCTTGAGGGCGCCGGTCTTGTTTGGGAGGACTTTGAGATTGGCCCCGCGCAACTGAAATACACGTAGCGGGTATATCAGGAGCAAGGCGGCAGGTGGAGCAAATAGTAGTGCGAGTTGTGATGTAGTATAGCTGAGTCGAAGGGTCCGGCTGGGCGCGAAAGAGCCAAATGTCGAATCGTTTAGACTTGGCGGACTCCATTGCTGAAAGCCCCCACCGTCATGCAGGCGCAGTACAGCCTGGGAGTAATCCATTATTCGTTCTCGGATTGTGCTACGGTCCGATCATTCTGCTAGATTTTGGATTTCTTCAGGGAATGAAAGCGATAAAACGAGAAGGCTGAAGAGTTTTAGGTGCGCATTTATCAAGGCGACGCGACAGGAACCTGGTGATAAGCAGCAGGACCCTGGACATAGTTAAGCCCGACCTGAAAGCGGCACAGCAGCTATGAGATTCCCAATCAGGCTCCGGATTGGCCTAGGCTACAGCGTGTAGTCCTACTAGTCACTGTAGTTAGGCACTACGGCTCCGCTCTTCGTAGCCGTGCAGCCCCTCTCGTCACACAACCCATGCTTTGCCAGGCACCCAGGCCGCAACGGCCGTGGTCAGCAATTCTTGGCCGGCGTGATTCCAATCCCGATCAATCATCTATCTGCAGGACTTTGTTCTCGGTTCAAAGTCGCCATGCAAGAGTGCCATCTAGTAGAGTTGGTCTACATCGCTCAAGAGATACCTCAAAGTGGTTGCCTGATACATACCTCGGACCCATGCTAGAGACGCAATACAACGACGGCATCAGAAAACAGCCCATCCTCATATAAAAGATACGCAATATGACTCGCGATCGCGATGCGCTCAATTAACGTCGAATTGAACATTGCCAGAGCGACGTAGAGTTCATTCAGCGAGTTCCCTACTAGTGCTAGTCAGGTACCAACGCGCTCGCACGCAAGCGCCTGCCCCTGCGCAGTACCAGCCACACCTATCCGATGAAGCTGTGGCGCATCACCAATCCCTGTTCCAATTTCATCTATTCTTCAACGTCATGTATAATCGATGACTTGTCCTAGCCAAAATATGGCACTTATCTGCTTTCTAGATCTGTATATCAGCTGTCTGAAAGCATTGCGACATTGATCAAGGATCCCAATACACTTGATCCGATTCGAATTAACTCGCAAATGTATTCCGGATTTCACAAGCCTATGTAGTGGTCTTGTATAAATGATACTTCCTGAATGTTCCACGACTTGAACCCTAACCGAATACATGACACCCCCAGTTTACTTTGGCATGATTCAGGGAGCAGCGTTCATTCCCTGGACAGCTTTTTGCATGCAAATATCCATGTTCCCCATACGCCCCCTGTAGCTTCGTAGACTCCAAGGGATTTCACGCTCAGAAAATACTAAGACTGACCCGAAACTACCGCGATTTGTTATGGGATAGATTGTATATGGCGATTGGATCAAAAACGATACATGTGAGAATCACGAATAAGCAGACCTGTCTGGCGCAGTACTCAACTGCACAAGAGAAAGTCTAAACATACATGCTGTTGAACCCCGACGAACTCACTGTCTGCAGATTGCGAGCACTCGTGGTCAGACCAACGAGGGTTGCCAAACATGCAAGTTGAAAGCTTGGAATCATGAACCCAAGAATATATACACAAAAGATTGCTTCATTTGCTACTTCTACGTATCGCAGTACACAACAGCCTCCATGGACAATGGATGTAAAGATCCATGTGGAGCATATTGGCTGTCTTCGAAGAGAACCCAATTACTGCAGTTATTGGAAGATAGACAATGGGGGAGTACGTACAGATCTTGGCAGATTGGTCCTGGGCTCGACTGCGATTGCAGTTTCTTCACTTTTGCGGCCACAATTAGTAAACGCAGAATACACTAAGCTGTTTCCAGAATATTTCTTAATTCGAATGACTGATTCTGATTGTAGTTCGTATACTCCTGTTGCCACGATCAGTGATTGCAGATGCACTAAGCTGTTTCGAGAAAATTTGTCAATTTCAATGCCTGATTCGGCTTCACATTCCCGTTACCTGGCTGATCTGGCACCTGGTTATTCAATTTTCAAAGCCCAGATGCCTTTCTTGTCCTTTGGCCTCACCAGGCAACCGCTTTTGGCAATCAGAAATTCTAATCAGCCGTCAATCAGGCACCAAAAATCCCATTATTTAAAGAGGTCCAATCCTCACTTCTCCCCCTCCTCCAACTTTAACTCCAACTTCAACTTCCAACCTCAACCACCAGCTTCAGCTCAAACCACATGGGTAAGCATCCTTCATCTACCATCATATCATCTGTAATTGCTTCCATCATCAACTGTCATCATCAACCTACATCCCAACTCCCATCCCAGCTCCTACCCTCAACTTCCCTCCCACACTGCCTCATCAACCTTCCAGCTTCAAGAGCAAGCATGCAACCTGCTGCCTTTGCCCTCTTGAATCTTGACCTGGTCCCAAGCTAGCTCAGATGGATTTTTGGCACACCTCCAGCAGTCATTTTCCTGGATTTTCACCCGCACCACTTTGGCCCAACAACTGCTAACAAATTTTCACCTGTCCAGGCACCCCGCTTCTTCACTCATTTTCACTCTTTACCAACATTCAACCTGGCATCTTTTTTGGCCGCCTTTAACAATATTTTCCTCCCCTCCTCCCTCCTTCCCTCCCCCCAGGATATGAACTCCTGGTACACCACTGTTCATGACCCATACGAAAGGTGTGATGGCGCTGCGCTTCGTGCCCTGGCTATCCACCACGTCCCTGGACCTCGTTCGCGAGGGAGTGTAGTGCGCAGTCGAAGAAATCCATTGGCAAGTTTATTTCGTTGTTACACTGTCAGTGAGGGGCCCTTTCCTAGTTCCCATCAATGTTCGAGTGGAGTAGTACTTTCTCTTTCTGGGGGAAGAGAGGGGAACGACGTCCTCGGCTTGGTGGCATTGATTGTGAGTCTAGCGTCTGGAACTCCCCCAGAACTACCGGTGACCTACGGGTCGGGATGTCTCTCGGTATCAGTGTGGACATATCTGCGTTGTAGAGTTGCAGCAGAGGCTTTTATGTGAGGATCTGCTGGCAGGTTGGTAGTCCTATACCATTCAACATGGTATTCTGTCTGCAACTCGTAGACGCAAGGTACCAGGACTAGGTTGGGGCTATCCCCCCTCATTTTGGGTGCTAATAATCGTGTAGGCCTCTGCCATTGGGCGCAATAGTGAGCTCGTGATGGATAGTCCAGAAGCCGCTTTTGCCTGGTGCTGGAGTCCATTGGTCCCAATTTTTTGTCCCTCCAGGCTCGATTGCTGCCGTACTAAAGCTTTCGACTCTTCACTTTTTTTTGGGAGATGAAGTCGGATCTTGCAACCTCCTCGTGGTATCTCCTGGAAACTCACATTCTTGTGAGGCCAGTGCAAGAACGCATCTTGTATGTTTCATGTCATGTAGCTAATTGTCACTGTTCTTCTACCTACCCGTGCATCTATCTCTGTAGTACCAGTAGTAATCGCATTGAATTGATGAAATGTCTCTTCCAACTCGTGCTCTTGTCGTGTCAGTGCTTGTGACAATTTGTTGCCATCCCCGATTGGAGACCAAGGATAAACAAACACCACACAAGGAATGTTGCAGTGGTTACAAAATGAGCCGGACCGCCACTTTCGTTCCATATTGATGAGCGGCAAGTAGCTTTTCACAGTCATATCAATCCTCCCCCAAGCTGAGGATTGCAGCGTCCGCACCGGCAATGTGTTTTTGAAGCGACTGGATGCAGACGCGACCCTGTTCTACATTTTTATCTCAGGCGCTATAGTTTTGAAGGCGGAATCTTCAGATGAAAGCTCCAAAACTCTTCTTTTTGCATGACTTTGCAGCAGCCCCAGCGTGTCGCTCTGGTTTGCCGGTCTGAGCACCCCGCTGTGGTCTAGCAGTTTCAGCGCACAGATCGCTGGTGAAACCGCAGCGACTCCCGCTAGTGGTTAGAGACGAGCTTCGATTGCAACAAGCTTTCCCATCCTCGCGACCGTCTGATGTCGCAATTGGATTGTTCGAAGTTTTGTTTCGGCAATCTCCCGGCTGCACTGATGGTGACATCTAAGATGCCTGGCGATGACCTCGACACGTTCCCGATTCTGCCAGAGTAGCGAGAGTCCAAACCACAATCCGAAAAGCGTTGATGCGGAATTGCGAGATGCCGAAACATACAAGTTTCGCCCAAAGCAAACGAAGGCGATAGCTCACGCAACGCGGTTGTCGAAATCGTCCTTATTTGACCCGTCGCCAAGTCTACCAAGACCAGTCACAACACCCTCAACCTCTTACTGTAGTCTTTCTCATCGTCACTTGAGCAGCGCTCGTTTCAGCACCTCTATTCTTTACCGATATTTTAATACTCTACTCCTCAAAATGCGTTCTGCAATCCTTCTCGTTACCTTCGCGACTGCGTCCCTGGGTCTCACCATCGCTAAGGAGCGCCGACAGGACGACCTCGCCTCCATCCTAGCTGCGCTGGAGCAAACCTCCCCCGAGGACGCGGCAGCAGCCAAGAATAGCTCCTCGGCTGCGAAGCGACAGGATGATTTGGCGTCCATTCTTGCTGCTCTCGAGCAGACTTCCCCTGAGGACGCCAGCGCGGCCAAGAACAGCTCCACGGCTGCGAAGCGACAGGATGACCTTGCTTCTATCCTAGCTGCCCTGGAGCAGACCTCGCCCGAGGATGCCACTGCGGCAAAGGCAAACAACCAGTCCGAGAAGCGCCAGGACGATCTCGCCTCCATCATCGCCGCGCTTCAGCAGACCAGCCCGGATGATGCCACTGCCGCCAAGGGCAACACCGGCGCGGACAAGAGACAGGATGACCTTGCTTCGATCCTAGCTGCCTTGGAACAGAACTCACCTGATGATGCTGCCGCTGCCAAGGCCAACAAGCAGGCGTAAGAGTGAGGCAATGGGGATGGTACCATGGTAAGTTCAGCCAGCCTCTTGGCTTCGTGCCTTCTCTTGTCTTGATCATTAGGACTGACAACAGCCATTAGAACGCTTGGAAGCCCTTATGATACACCACCACTGGCGCTGGCCACCCTCCAGCCTCAAGAGATAGACATGGACTCATGACGACCACTGTACATATGGGTGTACATTCGGAACATTGTAGATAGCTCTCGCCCTCTCACCATCACTTCGTCTCGGATCTAATACACCTCGGATCGGTTCGAGTTGAGGTCTTGGGAAGGCTGACATTCACTTTCTTGTATATACAGATGTCATTTGGGGTATATCAATACGATCGCTACAGTTCCAGACTATGGACACAATTGCACAGACCCACATCTTATCGCAGTGGATATTCCCAAGTCACCTTCCTAATGTGGTCAACTTCATATACGAAGGGAAGATATCAACTCAGTTGTCCGCATCGTCACTACACACGCAGATGACAGTAACAGTATAAGATCAGCACTTACTCTCCAACTTCCCCTGCTCGTGCAAATCAAGAGATAGCCCTGCTTTCGAAGAAACAACGAAGTCACTTGTCCCAATTGCCCTCCCAGCCCTTCTGCAGGCCGTTGTTATCTCTGGCCAGGATTACCCATCGAGCCTGAACGACACAACCAGTCATACCAACCCATTCTTCCCACAGATCTGATCTACTCGAAACTCAGCCTATGCCTATTAAGTAATGACGGTGGACTTTTCATATTCAAAGGTGGGTGCGAGTGCTATCTGATTCCCTTGCGTTCTCGTTGATCTCTGTTACTGACCACAGAGAAAGCTTCAAAGAATGCGCTGAGGAGGATGGCGCTGGATATTATGTCAAGTACGAAGGCAGCCTCGATGCCGCTGTATCTGAAGGCTGCGTTGCGATCGCTTTAATAGTGTGTATCATTTCATCTGCGTTTTGAGTTCAGAGGCGATTATTGACGGCTATGTTCAGACTTTCTTCGGGCCTCCGTTCTAACATTGCGAAACATTTCCCTCGCCAAATTGGCTCAATCAAATCTGCCTCAAGGCACGTTTCTGATATGTTAGGGACGCACCGAAAAAGAAGTTGAGCCTTACTCAGTCTGACTTCTTCCTTCACGAGTGAGTTCGAACTCGGCTGGTCTGGATCATAACTAAGCAGTCCAAAGCTGCAGTATTTTTCAATCGAGCCTGTCACCGAGCTTGCTAACCCCAACTCTAGTCATCCTGGCCACCCTTATTATAAAAGCTCATTTTTGACGACCGGCCAAATGGCCGCAACACACAATGACGGAGCTGAAGATCCTCGGTTAAGCACAGTAGCCGTCTATGACCGCGATGAGATTGTCGCGCAGCTGACATCCTTCTACTGCTCTCTGCCGCACATTATGCTGAGCTTGTGCAACAAGCCCCTCCCAATGGCTGGCCAGCCATCACAGTCGAAACCCTCCACGATTTTGGCGTTCACAAGACAGACGAGGCCGTCGCGCTCCTGCAGCGACTGCCCTATCTAGACAATTCGGCGGCCTTCATCGCCCCAGAGACAATTCCCTGCGATAATCGACTACTTGGTCGCAAGCCGGACAGCAGAACTCCCGGCTGGGCTTACGATGTGCCGCGCGAGGATGCGGAATGGCCGGCCTGGGTTATTCAGCTGACATCGGGCGCGTCGATCGAGAAGGCGCGTGTTACATGCTGGACACGACGGATGGAACTGTTACCAAGCACCTTGCGACCGGGTTTCAGTATCCTGCCACGTATGCTAAGGGAGATGCGCGCTTTTGCATGCCAACACTGTGATCGAAGTTTTTAGGAGAGGGCCGATCTGAGTCGGCACCACAAGAGCAAACATCCCGATGACACTGTATCGAACTTTATCTGTAAGTGCGACCACAGAACACATCACAAGCACAATTACATGAGACACTTCTCGAAATACACCAGTAGTGACTTAATTGCTGTTTATACTTGCCAGTGTGAGCTGCAATACGAGAACAAGGAAGAGCATATAGACCACGTGAGACACTGTAAAATCGATTGTACAGTGGTTCGTTTGGCCGAAAGCTAAATCACCAAAGCAACAAAGCGATTATTCATCATTTCGCATGGTCTATCGCAGTATTTGTCTAATGCATTTATTTATACACTGGAGGACTTGGAGGTTCGGGGCCCTGGCCTTGAATGATAGGTACGAGCACGGTTTTATGGACTAGGAGGATTTAAATTAGAGTTTTATCGTAATCCATTGAAGCTTAAGCGGTATGACACGAACAACAACCACAGAAAAGAAGTGTGAAAAGGGGTGGTGATTTCAAGATATCTCCTACTGCTCGTCCGGCTAAGAGGGGATTTGCCCCGTAGGGCACGTGACCTCCCTACAAGCTTCATACTGTGTTTGTAAACACCAAATTTCCAGCCACTAACTAGTGGACTCACGGTTATCTCAAATTGGAAATCCAAATGTGGCCTGGGTAGAGCTGGCTTTCCCGGAGTGAATCTAGATCCAAATTGCGCCTGGTTCCGTCTTGACTATCTTTACAAAGTCGATCGCAACGAGCTCGCGGGATTCTCCATTGAGGCGCCGACGTGCATACCTGCGCGCGGAAAAGCCTGTTTTCGCACGTCGCTCTGGTAGCTGGTAGCTGACTGAGGCGCTAGTCCAGAGGGCTACAGCCCCACTTCGGCACCAACTGATCCTCACTCTTTGCTTACGGCGTCTAGCTTGCTGCTATTCTACGGGTGGTCAAAACACCTCTTACACCACATCATGTCTAATGCACGAGAGTATTGGAGATCAGGAAAGGCATCGTGGACCAAAATCTACCAGAAGGAATCTCACAGGTCAGACTCGGATAGCAGCGATTGTGTGGAAGACCAACCGAAAAGAACTCCTCAAACGGTCAACGCGGTCCCAAGAAAATATCAATATCACGATTCGCTGGATGCAGAACATATCCGGCTGCTTGAGCTCCTGCCAGGCAATCGTGAAGGACCGCTCGTCTGTCAACTGCGAAGGGTGCTGCTCAACGCGTGCGATGAGAAGTATGAAGCCATTAGCTATGTCTGGGGTCCAACAGATGGTTCAACCTGGATTGAAGTCGTCGAAGATGGGCATATCGAGACCACACCCAACCTACACAGCGCTCTCCTCCATCTGCGCCGCGTTGATCGCACGCGCGTATTGTGGGTCGACGCCATCTGCATCAACCAGGAGAGCAACGATGAACGCACCGCTCAAGTGCCTTTCATGTGCGAGATCTACCGAAATGCGGCCAGTACCGTGTGTTACCTAGGCAATAAACACAATACAACGCGCCAAATGTTTCATATGCTGGAAGATCTTAGCCAGGAGGCCAAGCACGCTCCTACTAATAGTCATGTGGAGCACTATCTGCAGGCTCTCCCAAGCTTTATCACCAAGCTTAACATCGATCCTATCGAGAGTGAACTCCGGACCAAGTATCTAGGGGATGTTACCATCATAGCCATCGCGGCATGTAAGTGGTGGCACGCATTTGGACAGCGCAAGAAATGCTGCTTTCGGAGAATGTAATATTCATGATTGGCCGGCGTACAATCACCTGGGAAAAGCTCTGCAGGGCCGTTGATTACGGTTTGAGGATCCAGATTTGGGTCCCTATATCCGAAGGCTTTATCGTAGACCACGCTATCGTGCCATATCTGTCTATGCGGGCGCTCATCGCACGGAGGCAAGTTGAGGGCCATAGGCAACTCCAACAATCTGGCACCAGTCGGAAGCACGCAGAAATGCCAGCTTCTTATCTGCTCTTACTTCTGACACTCTGCCGGCACCGCGGATCAACTGATCCTCGCGATAAGATATACGCAGTTCTCGGCCTTTTGCGTGATACCTTTTCTGAAGCGATGGCACCCGGCCATCCAGATAATCTAGCTATTCGACTGGATTATCATCACCCCACAGTATACGTATATCGTAAAACTGCGGAGACAATTATTTCCATGCTCAACAACCTGGACATACTTGGCACCTGTCCCAAGTCAACTCGCCGAGCGCTACCGTCTTGGGTTACAGACTGGAGTATCATGTCGCTTACTGGCTCACCGTTAACACTAGATTCCTTCGGTAGGGATCGAGTGGCACACGCCACGAACAACACGGGTGCGAGCGCAGTATTTCCCGAAGACGCAGTGACTATGATTCTTAGCGGTCACCAGTTGACATCCATTACGAGTCTTGTGGAACTACTGCCGATTGTCGAAAACAATACCCCAGAAGAGTTCGCATATAGTGAAATGCCCAGCATTCCAATGGCAGCATGGCTGAAGAACATGGGGAAAGTCGCCCGAGGCGTAAAGCAGGGACTTACGCAAATGTATGATTACATGGCAAGCATCACGAAGATATACAGCACGTTGTTTGCTTGGGCCAAATTTTCTGCTGCAGAGCCAGTCACAAATACTACTGAAGATGCGGAGTCTATCTTCTGGCAAACGATATGTGCTGGCACGTATAGTTCTGGTGGAATAGAGCAAACAAGAACACTCTACAAGGCCTGGTTTGATGCTATGCAGCCAGTTCGGGAATTCATGCAAGAACATCCAGATGCTCACCGTCGGTTCCCAGAGATCGCATATGGGAAGATTCAACAGGTTATGTGGAATAGTTACGGGGAATTCTGGTCTTACATTACGTGCGCGCAACATCGCCGGCTTGGAAGAGCGGCAAATGGTTGGCTCTGTCTTCTTCCAGGAGAAACACAGTTGGGCGATCGAATTGTACTCGCCCAGGGTGGTCGGGTTCCTTTAGTGATCAGACCTGATGACGATGGCTATAGCATGTTTATTGGGGAGGCGTATATACATGGCGTGATGAATGGGGAAGCCTTTGACGTTCAGAAGTGTACTGATATTAGAATCTGTTAGTAGTGATGACATGGCTGAACTATTTGAATGTTATTCTAGTGCGAGATTGTGCAGTATGCCGAGCTTGATCACGCAATATAGCCTTATTTTTTCAATAAAAGCTCACATGTCTAGGAGCTTGGATAGCATGAAGTCGCGGCCAGCCGGGACTGCGCAGTCGACGCTGAGCAGGTCGACTCATGGAAGCCAGAGAGAGCGTTGAGTAGGGGAGCTGCGCGATTCTCCAGGTGGGGTTAGTTTCACAAAGTGGGTGAATCTCCTATCTTGACTTATGCTCGTTTCCCGCGTTGCCATTTGTCGTGGACATTGGAATGTATCGCCAATATTCGCTAGTATTGGGTAATTCTCCGCAGAGCTCAAAACTAGAAGCTTTCATTCCTGAAATAGGAACGGCACGATCAGCAGTCATTGGACTCGGCGTACTGCAGAAAGCTGATTACCATTCTTTTGCAGCATTTGCCCGGCGCTGGCACCAAACACGGAAGATAGAACACGGGAGGTTGTTGGCGGTGGCCGCGGTGGTGTGACCACAATGTATGTGCGAGCTGCCTGCAACCGCAGACGGTACACTCTGGCCTTCAACAGCATGTCGAATTGGCCGGACGACGGCTTAGAGAACAACGACTGCGCCATTTTCAACCCGAGCCCCGTCACCCACGCTGGCTACGTGCTCGTCAACCGTGACGGTTGGTTCGATGAGCCCCAGAACCAGGCCGAGGCTAATCTCCGTAACGGCTGGCTGACGCGGAGGCGTCGGAGCAGGCGCGAGTGGGTCGACGATGACCGTGGCCTCGTCGTCGTTGGTTCTAACTCGAGCCGCGTGGCGACGCCAGAAGAGAGGTTCGAGCCCAGTTTGGGTTCGATGAATGCGCCGATGATCGATATACTAAGGAGTCGGAAGCACTGAGGGTGGTCGTGGATAGGGTGAAGGAGGATCTCGATCCTTCCGTCCCTATTATTGTTGATGCTGATGCCACTGCCACGCCTGTTCTTATTCGTGGTCACGAGAATGAGGGAGACGTTCCTGGATCGAATTCAGGTCTATCAGGTTCTCCAAAAGAGACGGGGAGTGCTAGGAACATGCAATAACTTCTTGGTTTAGATTATCTTGCATCATGATCCACTGCAGTAGATCTATGGAATTTACCTGATCCAAATCTTATATCTCTCAAGTCACAAGCCTTGTAACCTAAATGATTAGCAAGAAGAACAGCCTTTAAACTCCTAATAATGATACAAGTTGAAAAAAGGGGAAGTTATGTTTCCCGATATTTTATAATATAATTGAAAGGTCTAATTTGATATTTCCAACAGCTGGGCCACTTGTGGGGGAGATGTTACTATCCAAACAAGGGCCTATAGACTAGCCACTGGGATCAGCGTATAACTTAGTATTTTCATGGCAATATACCAAGCTTAGAATAACACAATACGGAGAGGCGACGATATGGCTCTTTCAATACCAACTTAACACGACTTGTCTGCTTGGAGTGATTGTACCGCTTAAGTACTTGCCTAGAGCGATGAGAATATATCCTCCATCGTTTCATCTACATCGTCATCAGAGATCTCAGAGGCTGTCACCTCCCTGATACCCTCATAATGATTGAAGAGCGGAACATCAGCCCCCAAGTCGGCAATGGCATTGTCGTTGTGGATCCAGATGATGGTTGGGTTGGGGTCTGCCACGGGGCACGGTACGCAACCCTCGCCCAGCACGTCGCACACTAGCTGCAGGCTCTCTCCGTTATCCGTACCCCATTTCATCATCACCATCGCCAGCTGATCTAAAAGAGCATTGCTTTCACTGACAGGGAGACCGTCAGGACCGTTGGCAGGATGAGCAGGATCATCCGTGCTTCCCAATATAACGAAAGCTCCCGAAGTGTCCAGCTGAACCCAAATGTTACGCAGGGTGTCCACGTTGGGGAGCGATGTAGCGTCCGCTACGCTGGGTAGCTGTGATCGTAAGCTATCGAACACAGCGCGCACTACTCTGCTGTTAGTCATGGACAAGAAGCTTACTCGAAGTGTTCAAGGTCTTGGGCACATCAAGGGAGGCAGAAAGGCCTCGGACTCACAGCCACACCGATTGCCTGGTTCGTTGTTGAAGATGTTCGTCCAGCCGTAGGGGAATCTCGCGTTCATCTTTTGGTCATACAATGCTTGGACGACATTGCCATTTATCGGTTCGACTGGCGAGTTTCCTACCGATCCGCTTTTACCGGAAGCACGACCGCGGCCACCACTAGAACCGCCAGCGGAACTAGGACCTGAACTGCCTCCAAAGCCCCAATTAGCAGAGCTACCGCCGCGGGAGCCTGCTTGCGGAGGAGGCATAGGCGCATCATAAAGCCACTTCTTGATCCATCGTCGTATTTCATCGTCGGGCTCGTTGAAGTTCTGGGCGATCTTCGCCTTAGCCGCCCGAAGTAGTTCATCCAAGCTGGGACGATCTGACGGCAGATGGTACATACATCGGTATATGGTATTGCGAAGGTCCAGGTCAGCCCAGTCGTAGTCCTCGATGTCCAAATCACAGAGGAGGGGGCAATAGGATATTGGTCCATCGTAGCCGATCTCCTCTAGATGCGCGTCGAAATCATGTTTACTCGTGCCGGCGGGGAACGCGTAGTTGCTCCATAACTCCTCTGGTATCTGGGGTTGTGGTGGCAGTGGGGGGTTGAGCCTGGTAATAAGACACCACATAGTCTATGCTGTGTTAATACAATGATCCTGGACGCAGTGAGGTAGGGAGGCGAGTAGTAGACGGGTAAATTCGATTTGAATCAAATGGATATGGAGGCCAGTGGATGTGTTCATACCCATGCTATCTGCCAAATATTCGACTTGCAACTGTACTTCCCTGCAACTTCGTTCTCGCCAAGCTCCGGTCCATTCGGGTTAGGAGGGATCATACTACGTTATCACGGTCAGTCAGTTACATGCTGCCCTAGGTTGGAGGCATCATGAAGTCATTCTCTTCAAGGCTGGGTGTGAATACTCACTCCCATTCGCCACCGAATTGTTCCTTTTGAAGGTCAGCAATGTACACGAGAGAAGCCTGATCTGGAACTTGCCGGTGGAAAGAATCCCTGTTTTGCTACGTAACGCCTGTTCTGATAATAGTAGCTGTGGTTAACCGTCAGTTGAGATGGCCATGAGGCGTTTTCGATCGGCGGACTCACTTGCGCTTGTAAGGTTTGACTCGCTGCGCTGTCCCGAAATCGGATATCTAACCGCTCGTCAGTAACCAACCACAGCAAAGGCATGCACCAAGGATTATAACGTCTTACTTTCAATCTTGGTGTAAACTCATGTTCATGGGGTTCTCTGTCGGGTTTCGGTCTGGTGTAATTGAAACGATTAGCTGGCATGGTGTTGATCAATTCAAACCCGTTGAGCAAGACTGAGCTAGTCGTAAGTAAGTCTTTCCTTGAAGGAAGCACGAAAGCGAAGAATGTTCACCGTTATTGGGATCAATGTCGAAATGCACCATGTTCTCCCCGCATCGCTGCAAACTAAGGGTGCTCGGTATTTCTTCTATCAGGTCGCCATGCAGCAATTCATACCGGGCAGATGCCGTTCGGTATAAGGCGGAGTACCAGATTGTCTTTCCAAGGCCTTTCAGATCGTTCAAAAACCCCGGCCGGATGTTGTCAGCGTCGATGACATTGTCGCCAGGAGGCCTTCCCGTTGGCCGTTTGCGGTCTGGATGAAATTTGTTGGGAGGAAATTCCATGCCAACACACGCCCTCACCACTAGGAAATTGTTAGGGATCAGATGTACTAGGAAATTGTAGGATTAGCCGTGACGTACGACATAACCAGAATGCCCACAGGATCCGGTTGGGGATAGAAGAATTGGGATCCTCGGCCAGTTTGTTGATTAGACCGGCCAGACAGCCGTTCTCCATGAATTCTAGGAGAATGTAGTCCTTGCGATCACCTCGTCCCCTGTCTAGAATCTGCCTCTTAACCCTCTGGTAACGCTCTACGTGTATGCGATCCTTGTTAACCCAATACGCTTGCGATCGATCACCTCGCTTTCTAGCCTGGGGGCGTCTCCGCGGCCTGCTTGCGCCGTCGTCGTCGTAGTCGGACTCTTCTTCAGCGGAAGAGTCGTCAAGGGGGTCTTTCTCAAGCCAAGGTTCACGGCGTGGGAGGCCAGCGTTTTGGGGCTCTATCAATTGCACGCAATGGGCGGATCTCCTCATTCGCTGTACCGCGGTCAGCTACGTAGTAACCCAACACCACCGAAGCCTACTTACTCTTGTCACTCGCTCTTCCAAGCGCAAACTCTCATCGGACCAACCATCAAGGCCAATCTTTACGACAATGTCCCTCCCGCGATATCCTGGGGGAACGCCTGTGTTGTAAGTGTAGTGAATTGCCATTCCTTGTCCTCCCCGACCCAGGATTTTTCGTGGCGTCCAGTTGGGACTTGCGTTGGTGAAAAATTCGGTGGTTTCCCTGTACCGGGCCCGGTGTCTGCTGTTGCGTGAGCCTGGTGCTAGATCCACAGATCCCATCAGATCCGTGCCTGGTACTTGTCGCTCTCTGTATAGCCATGGTTCCCAATCTCCTCCGTCAAATATCGGGGGTTTGGCAATCGCAGGAACAACGAAGTCCTGAAACTTTGAAAGCGGGCGGCTGGAGTTCACTACTTGACCATCGCTCCGGTATTTTCCAAACGAGTAATTATACTGTTTGACCATTTGTAGGTATGCCTGTCCAGAGCGCGGATTGCCGTCTATGATGCTAGCCATGTTGTCAGTGGCTTGCACGGTCTTGGAGACCGTCCTATGAGGCTGCTATACGAGATATTTTGAGTCGGGATCTGCTCATAGAGAGTTACGTAGATCTATTGACATGCGCTCCGAGGTTGAATACGTGGCCCACGTTCTAAAATCTGCTAGCTTTTGCTTGCATGCCGCATCGCAAACCTGAACGACGTAGGACAAAGAACTTACTGCAAACGGTGGCTTACCCCAGGGGCCCGGATACGCCACGTTCATGATGATCATAGAACAATGGGCAATCAAATTTACGGTCGCGAACCTCTCTTTTATGCCGCCACTCGGGAGTTGGGATGTACAAAATGCCAGGGCAGTCCATCGCGCACACACGTTTAACTGGCCTGCAGCTCTAGGCCACATGGAGGCGCTAGAGCCGCCTGAAAATTACTGGTTTAGGCCATTCTAGGGTTGTGATTCCAGCAGCTACCGACGTTGGGTTAACTAATACCACATTGAAGACTACAACTTTATAAATCCTAGCTGATTATCAAGCTTGATTGATGTGTTTTTAGCATTAGTCAACGAAAAACGCTCAGAATTTAGTTATGTTTTTTTTGAAAGATAATTAACTTAAATAACGCGTGTCGCGCTGCCCGTGAAGCTTCTCGCCCAAGTAGATGATCAGACGAGACCTAGCAATCGTATTGCAACTTGGCTACTGCTCATAGTGATTGAATACCTACATATATCCTCAGCTCAAGCCTCGAGCGTCCAGTTCTCGAGCATGTCCTTCACCTAACATCTCATGACTTGGTTCCACATGCGGCAACTCGTGCACGGGCTGTGGCTGTTTATATACCGTCTCGTGCGCAATCCAACGTCCATCAACCCATTGACCGCCATTCCCAACCTCGTTATAGTCAGGGGCAGGCGAGGCGGGTATCGGAGGGTGTTCCTGGAGCATTTCTGGTTGCGTTTTGTTCTTCATTTTCCTACGTATCAATGCAAGCGCGGCGATACCAATGACGGCAAGACCGCCAACGCCAACGCCAACGCCGACGCCAGCCTTGGCACCAGTAGACAATCCTCCTGTGGAACCGGCTGGTGTGGCCGTGTCTGCTGCCACTGTTTGATTTACCCGCGGCAGCACCGTCGGAAGCTCCCACTTGTCGCTTGACGAGCGATAGACCTGCGTCATATTGCCACCACTCATGTAAAACAACCAAACACGCCCCGAGTCATCAGATGCAGTTGCGAATTCCGCGCTGGGACTGTCGGCACGTGGCCAGATACTCTCATTTTGACTGACAACGGGGCGCCAGTTCCCACCGATACGCCGCAGCTGATGAACCCGAGAGTCATTGCCAAGATACCACAAGTTCGATGTCGAGTCCTGGTCTAACGTGAAACCCAGTGCCCCTGGGTTACCATCGTAGCCTTCGAGAGACCAGCTCACGTTTGTTCTACTATCGAGCATAAAGTCAGTTGCGTTTGTGCTATTATTAGGAACCGTGTATATCTCGGTAGCGTTCGTTGAAGTTGAGTTCGTTAGGTTTCGGGCCGTCGTGACCAGCTCTAGAGGCTGCGGGAAAGTCGCTGGAGCGATGGTATTAGCAATGTGTAGCTGAAATTGGCCCTCTTGAAACTTTCACTTTCTAGGGACATACCTATGCTCCAGGTTCCATTTCCTTGTCGCGAGGACACCTCAAGATTACGTGAATCCCTGGGTTGTACGACCGTTATGTTATCAGCATCAACGAAACCTCCACCAAGAGTGTAACTTTCGATAACATCATTGGATACAACTCCAAGGTACGACCAGGCGCCGGTATTGGTATCATATTTCAAGGCGGCTGT
Source organism: Seiridium cupressi (assembly GCA_036674765.1). Lineage (NCBI taxonomy): Eukaryota > Fungi > Ascomycota > Sordariomycetes > Amphisphaeriales > Sporocadaceae > Seiridium > Seiridium cupressi. The sequence goes on from JARVKI010000062.1 coordinate 40,482, forward strand.
AGCATTCTGTTCGTCGTGATAGTAGACTCGATAACCAGCATACTGTCCAAGTACAACGAGAAGCAGTCCTGATTGTGGATGGATGGAAGGGGCGCTATTGGAGACGACCTTTTGACCCGTTGACGAGAGGTGTCCGGTATCGTCGCAACTCCATGTTGACACCACAATCTGATCTTCTTGGTTCAAATACGATATTGCCGCCTACGTTCAAATTGAGTTATTACTACCATGGTCGTTTATAGATCCCTTATACCACCAGAAGCCGGTCTTACCTGCGTAATAGGCGATGCCCACCACCCAACACCAGAAATAGCGGAGCCATTCTTTGGAAGCAAGTTCGTATCGATTGCAAGAGCTGCGGATTCGTCATTTGGGAAGATCGGAGCGTCGGTGTCACTTTCGTTGCACAGGCTGTAGAATATCTTCCCAGTGGCATCGTCCTGCATAATCAGCTGGGCACCCTTTCCATTCGGGCTCCAGGCGGCCATAGACCCAGCCGAGGCCAGTCTCGGAGACACGCATATCGTTCCCAGGAGCAAGGGCAATGGCCAAAGAACAGATAGCATCATGGTTCCTTGAGCCAACATGTAAAGGAATTCAAGGCTGCGGCTACTGATGTCGATTTGCACCAGAAGGGAGGGAAGACGAGAAGTTGCGGGCTGTGGAACGACGCAAGACATACTTATGATTTCACGGGCGGTGTGAGCCGCTATCAGCGGTTGCACTTGAAAATCATCAAGCATGCATGAGATCAGCAACTGTCGAATGAAGATGGTGTTTCTGCTTACTTACTTTTGCTACCCGCCTGGAGTGTAACGCATTGTCAGCAACTAACGAAACCACTTGCATATCGGCCTATCATAGGGCGCAAGGCTGTGTATGCCTTTTCAGCTTTTGGGTCCAGAAGCCGCTGATCACTGCGGGGTCCGTCCTGAATTGGGACATTGGGTCCGCAGTGTGCTAGGAACGGCCCCCTCAAAGTACAGTGAGGTCATTGCGGGATCTTGTGATATTCAAAGTCGTTCCATTTTCTTCCCTCCCCACAGCGGCAAGCCTTCTCACATTTTCAGACCCAGAAATGAAGGGTTGAGCCTTTCCAACACTCCCAAGTTTAGCCGGTCTACACGAACAGAAAGACCGCGGGCTGCAGGAGTTCAATTTCTAGCTTATCTGGCTGCGCGAGCTTAGTTGAGGTTTTCGCTACCGCTATGCCATTAGGCGTTGTATTAGGCGAGACAGGATGTTTGCCGTTCAGACAATTATTTCTCAATATATCCCGTACCAAGCTGAATCATTTGCGAGTGGCGACCAGGAATCCGCTAGAAGGCTTACAGGCGCTTTTTTTATCCCATTCCTTGTCTTGCTTGTTTAAAGACATTCTCATCCTAAGACATGCATATGGTAAACTAGTTAACGCTAAACATTTTTAAAATAAAAATGGTGTATAATCGCAGAGGATACATAATAGTCGTGTAAAAGTCTTTAATATTATAACAACTATAAAAAATAAGAGATTATAAAAGGGTTTTCGATGCAACATCGCTTTTATCGTTTTGAATCTCTTAGTGAATCCCCCCGCCCGGCCGAAATAGACTATAAAAGAGTCAGCACTAGTAATACCTTGACATAAATACCTGAACTAGAGTCTGCGATTTTGGGTTTTTAATCGAGCCGAAAAGCACGAGTTGGATGTAATGTGTCCGCTCTGGTACGATAACTGTCCGAGGCTCTATTGGTGCAACCCGGCGTTCGGGTATGGGCTCCCTCCTTAGCGCTTCTTCGCGCCTGTCGGAATCCCACATACTCATCGCAAGCTTGCAGCACAAGGCGGTCGACTTATCGAAGCATCACAAAGGAATACAAGCATCCAAACTGATTCAGGAGGAATTGCTGCACAGTTAAAAATATCTCATAACCTCTTTAAAAGGGGAATAAACTAAATCAAGGTCATTTTTACCCCAAGACACAGTATCTCCCGATGCCAAATGCAGATTCGTTATTATCGTCTGTTATATCGTCCTTCAGCTTGTGTCATAACTACCTCCATTCTCGTCCAAGACATCAACGTCCCCTCCGATCTCAACCATGACATTGTGCCTGTATTGAATGAACAGGTTCCCGGAAGCTGGAAGTGGCTTTGCCACATGCCGAAAAAATGCGATCCGAGCTTCCTCGTCTTGAAGCACACCTATCATTTTGGAAGTTTTTGCCAGTCCAAAGAAGTGAACACTTCATAGTGGGCCCAGAAAGTCAGCATATCGACGTGGCTTGCGCACATATGTCCATGCAGGTACGTAGAAACAGGCATATTACTGATGCAGGATTTTGGAATAAACAGAGACCAATTCTGAACATTGTTGCCATGTTTTGCCGATCGACCCCACTCGTTATAAAACGAAGAACAATCCCGCTTAGAGCACGGCCTATGACAAGTCGTGACCATGTTTCAAGAGGGTTTACCCGGCTGGTGCCGAAACTCAAAAGTCGGATCAAGGCAACCATACATCACGTAGGGATGGCTTCGTCCGCCATGATCAGTTGCACTTATGTTACATCTAACCACCGAGATACTAAACATTCTCGTCACTCTCATCTGCGAAATAAAGAAAAAAGGTTTCTGCAAGTTAAAGTGGTGGTTATATTCAGACGTCTTAGATAAAACAAATTTAGTCATCAAATCTTGATGCTTTTCCAATCTTACTGTTGTCAAACTGGATATATCACTGTATTACAGCCCTGCTAACACCTCGTGTTAGCGGTCCTTTTGGCGCAGTGGCAACTGCGACAATTTGTCACTTTGTCGCATTGTGAAACATTGTTAATCATAGCGGAAGTCGAGGCAGGGCCAGGCTTAGCGTGCCGATACTGGCGCGAAGTCGACTGACCACGCCATATTAGTTCGTCCGAAACGAAGTGGTAACGTTACCCTAACGTTCAAAGCTGGAATTGTGTAATGAAAGGTCAGATAGTAATTACACTGCGCTGTGGTAGTTGGTGGGTGGTTCAAGTCCGTTCGTACCCCAGCCTTGTCGAGAATTGGAGACTCAAATTGGCTAAATTGTAAAGACGATGCTTCCATCTGCCGGCATTCCGAGCAGTGCCGGGGGAAGTCCGCTGCGCAATCTCGCCTCAACAACTCTCGAAGTCACCGAAAGCTGTTGTGCAGAGAGCACACAACCCCCCGCTCATGACTTCAGGCGTCATAACATTCGTCCGAAGTGAGGCGAATTGCGGAGTCAAAGTTGTCTGCAGACTCCTGGCTCTTCCTTTTTGCCCGATTTGATGACCTGACAGCTGAATGATTTTTCGCATCCACGTACTCCACTAACCCGGGTTTCACCATTACGACAGGGGGCCCCCGACCAGGTCGACAGACGGGATGCGCCAGCACCTCGGGGTGATCCCTCCGTCTCAACTTGAGTATGCGGCAGCAGGGATATGCCGGGTCATTAGTCGACGCACCCCACAAACTAATCCTCTGGTCCAACGTTTTCGGCCTCGGAGCCTCTCGATTGGGCCTGGTTTCCAAGATCTGACCACTCTATCTGCGGACACGAAATATCCACAGAAAGGGGCCAGAGACGCTTCGCATGGCCCATGGGTGCGCGCGATGGCATTTTTATGTCTTCGAGGCTCTGGGCCTACCAGACGACAAATCTTGTCAGCAGTCGACATTCAAACTACTTCTTTCATCATCACCTAAGGCCGGCCCTGGACTATCGTTAATTTCATCAACCATATACTTCTTATATCATCAGAATGAAAGCCGCCGCCTTCCTTGCCGTCCTGCCCTCGGCAGTAACGGGTTACAACCTCTTCCGCTCCACCGCCGTGCTACCCACCAAGACTCTCGGCCGCCGTGAGGACTCCTGGGGTGGTGCCGTATCCCTGGGCCCGACCAAGTCTCGCATCACCAAGGCCGTGACCACCATCACCCCTGGCGAGGCCCCTTCGACCCAGGCGGGCGAGCTATTCTTGTGGCCCGGTATGTCGAACGGCACTGGCGATCTCGTCCAGACCACCCTCGAGTCGTGGCCCGATAACAGCTGGTGCGGTGCTGAGACTGGCGAGTGGTGCATTCGCTGCTCGCTCTTCGGCTCATTCGGCCAGCTCGATGGGGATGCCGCCGCCGTCTCTGGCGACATGAGTGTCGAGATTGTGTACGAGCTCCAGAGTGATGGAACGACCTGGCTCCAGACCGCGACAGACGTCAGCACCAGCACAGTGTTAAGCACTTTCTCGTACGACAGTGGTCCGTATATGGTAAAACACTCCTCTAATCTCCCACAGAGGCCGAAATACTGACCACATACACAGACTGGCTACGGTACTGGAACCGAGTGCGATGGAGGATGCAGTGGCACTGTTGCCGCTCAGACCTACAAAAACACCGTAATTACTCTATACGAAGCGGACTCAACTTTCGGTGACACTATCTCGACCAGCCAAGGCGCCACTTACTCTGGCTTGACCAACAGCGACAACGGAAAGGTGTGGACAATCGCTGAGATCGACATTCCGGCCATGTCCTAAGATTGACACTTTCGTACGGGATGGTTGGTTTCATTTCTTGTATATATGCTCGATATCTGATTCCAATGTCATGTTAATACTTATCATGGTCGCGCAACATCCTTGTGGACTGGTTCACTCCCATCTTGCAGTTGATCTAAGGTTGAACGTGTCCTGTCTTGCTGTCACGCTAGCTCATAGCAGCTATCACTGCTGGGGATGCACTGACGCCATTTGACTGCAGCCTCTCGGTGCGGGCTATCTCTCTTTCCTGTCATGATTAACTATGTCATACTATGATGTTCATTTGACTCGAAATGACAGAGTTTACTGGTCGTAATCAGCACTTACTTTTTCCTTTCGTGATGCTAAACGAGTACTACGCAACGCTGCGCGCAGCTTCGCGTCATGGAACAAGAAGCGGTGATGTAAGTAATACGGGAGAAACTTTAATCATGTAATAGCTTGGAAAAATTGCATTACGCTCATCGTGCCATATACTTGGCTGGTGGTTAGAGGACTTGTCACGTGCGGGTTCCACGAGGAGGCTTTCGCTTGATTGGACTGCCTAAAGCGGCTGAAATTATATCCCCTCACGATCGCTTCCCTGCCTGAGTGATGACGCGAACCACCAAGCCATATACTACAATATGGCAGAGGTGGCCGGGTTGGTCTTAGGTGCCGTTGGCGTCGTAGGGATTAGAGGTGCATTCAAGGATGCGGTCGAGCTATTTTCGTTAATTACCGCTCCCCAAAAATTCAGCCGCGACTACGAAATCAGGAGCACCCAGCTAGACATCGAGAAGTTGATCCTGCTCCAAGGGGCCGACCGTGTACGTCTCCTCGGTGAAGACTATGACAGACGGCTGGATGACGTTGATATTGGGCGTGGGGTCGTACGAATTCTGCATTCTGTGCAGATTCTCATGACTGATGCACAGCAAATGCCACGGCCGGTGTGGTCGAGCGACATGACAGGATCTTCAATCAGTTGTCGACTTGCACACTGTCATAACGATAGGTGACTCCTCAGTGGGCTCGCACAAAGCATTTGCAGAACGCGCGGAGTACGAGCTGCGCCGCCGCGAAGAAGCTTCCCGAAATCGAAGTCCTCGACCTTAACTGGTTCCGTATGATAGAAGACAGAAGGGACAGCGTCAGAGGAGCGTACACTAAAACCCTTGACTGGGCCCTGCGGCCCCAGACAGTGGTGCGCTCTAGGATGACATGTCCGGATGGTTCTTGAACGGCACTGGAATTTACTGGATATGTGGAAGGCAGGCAGCGGGAAGTTCACTTTGATGAAACACTTGTTTTATAACCCGCTGGTGCCAAAACTACTTTCACAGTGGTCCAAGGTCGAGAAGAGCGGCAAGTGTGACGGCAAGAAATGTCACAAGTATGACAAGGGCGTTGATTGTGGTAAGTGCGATGAGTTCTATAAATGTGATGACTGTGTGCTGGGCAGCTTTTTCTTCTTGAACCTCGGCTCCGCACTACAAAAATCGCATGAAAGACTGTTAAGGGCTGTGATTAATCAGTTACTCTCTGCCTGTCCTGGGCTCATACCAGAAATGCTTCCAGGAATATGGAAGGCGGCCCGGCTTCAGAAGCCGGGTGAAAATTTGTCCCTTCCAACAACAGCTGAGACTACGTTTGCCATGGAGACGTTTGAGAAGCGTTATAATGGCCGCAAAGCATTCTGTTTCTTCATTGACGGAGATGACGAACTTGAGGGAGATTATACGGATAGTATTTCTATTCTTGAGCAGCTGACGGCGAATAAGCCTATCAAGGCTGTGGTTCTCAGCCGGCCAATCCCCAAGTGTGCGATGGCATTTGGCCAACTCCCTCAACTGAGGCTCAAAGACCTAAACAGACCCGACATCTATACATATGTCCAGGATATAATTGCGCAACACAGTTACATGCGGAAGGTATCTAGATCAGGGCGACGCAATTCTATATGACCTGATTGACAAGTCGGCGGGGGGTTTCTTTGGGTCATACTCGCGTGCAAGGACTTAATCGCCGGCTTTGCAGACTGTGACCAAATAGAAGAACTCCGTCGCTGAACGGAAGAGCTACATCCTGAGCTGGAGAGTATCTTTGATCAAATGATGGGCAGTGATGGGTGTTCTGCCCGTGTGGGTCACCCAGCAGTAGATAGGTTCACCTCCAGCTCCAGCTCCTCCAGCTTCAGCTTCCCCATCCTTCAGGATCACCAGTCTACGTGTTTCCACCCATATTGCCTTACATCAGGCAGAACAAAGAAACGCCACCAAGAACAGGGCACAAAATTGCTGCGCACCTCATACATTTATAAGTGGAGAGAGCGAGGACACCGGAACGAACATCCAATTTCTGCTGTTTCAATGGCCGAAGCGGAGATTCTGTCAGGGGCCTATCGGCAGTGGACGATGGAGGAGAGGTCAGAGGCCTAAGAAGAGGTTGCTGAGCGCCTCAGGAGTCGTAGCGGTGGACTACTCGAGTTGCAGATCCATCAGCACATCCGGACGGAACGAGTTAGCAATCCCGATGCAATGGCCGTTGAGTTCATACATCGCTCTGTTTTCGAGTTCTTGTCATGCCGCGAGGTTTGGACCTGCCAAGTCTCAGGATAGCGGACGAGAGCTATGGAGAGGCCTCTGAGATACCCGTCCTCAAACTGCAAGGCTGCATCCGATCTCTAGACCATGGCAATGGGATTCTGGGCTGGTCTATGTTCAAGGAAGGACTTGACTGGGGGCGCCTACGCTGACCAGCAGAGATCGACCGACCGAGAGAATATTTTCTGGAAGCCGGAGCCCTTCCTGGCGATGCCAGAATTGTGATTCACCAAAGGGGCGTACCTGCCACGCCTGGTGCTCATCAACAACCACGATCAAAGACCACGACATTCCCAAGCCAGTCTGCCTCTTGGCGTCGAGCGAGGTGGGGTCAACTTGTGAAAGAACACCCAGCACTTCTCTAAGTAGTCAGAGAGGTTAAGTTCCCTTGCTCATGTGCGCCTCTCTACCGCCTTGCGAGCGCCGACTTTATGTCTGGTCCCAAGGGATAACACGCTGCTACCACGCCACTACGCTCAAAGACTTGCTCGAAGCTGGGGCGAATCCAAATCTTGCCATGCCTCCTGGTCAACCGCCTTGGCATAGCTGGCTGATGAAAATGGCTGAATCTTGGACTACGTTGGAGAAAGAGTCCCAGCTTGCAGCTGTTGACATGAGCATGTCGTTCCTCGATTTCGGGGCGTATTCGGTATACCATGGTACAACCATTACAGAATTGATTCGTACGGTGTCTTCTCGGAAATATGTCACCGAAGGAGTTCCTCAAGTGTTGTCAAGGGTGGAAAGCCTAAAGCAACTGGTGCTTCACTTAGAGCATGCAAAAATGATTTGGTAAGGTGTGCCAGTGAATGGCCTGCTAGTATTTTAAGTCTAAACCCTATTAGGGACTAACTAGACGGTTTGGAGTGGTTGGTTTTACTATATGGGGTATAATGATGAGAAAATATAAGCCGGGGAGCAGGTGAGCTGCGGTCTCAACTGTGATATCTATTGTACAACATTTATAAATTCTGCCGTACTAGAGCCCATATGTGATCGCCTTGAGGACCGACGCTTGATCAAGCCCAGGTACTGGGCCCTCTATACCGTGTAGAGAATGACGAGCCCTATAAAAGAAGAGATGCTGCCGAGAGCCCAATGAGCGCGGGGAGCTGTTGTCTTGCCGCGCCGTTACCGATAAGTCGACGTTTCCCTTCTACTTCTACCGAACACCACACAAAGTTCAGCCAATGGCCGTATCCATCGTCCGTCAACGTAGTCTCCCAGGTCCGGGCATTGGCACATTCAAACCACGCGGCTAGGTCCCCATGCCGGGGTGTGTATACTACCCGGCGGTCCTAGTACGATAACATGACAATGACAGCAGTTACAGACGAACCACAGAACCCGTCAAGGCCAATGACAGCCCAGACGGAATACGGAAGGCGGGTGTAGACGGCAAGGACGACGTAAAACTTGAGTTGCGTAGTCAGGCCGGCGGCCCCAATTGTCACATATTCTGCCGTGACTTTCTGCATCTCACTCGTTCCAGTAGCCCCTTATGCCACCAGGACCATCAAGTTGGCAAAGAGGATGATGTGCAAGAGGACTGCACCGATCTTGGGCCTCTTATGGGACGACATATTGCTTTTTGAGGCTTCGCATGAAGTCGAGGATTAATGGTTTTATTGGGACGTTGCTCAAAGCTAAGCTGGGGCGGCAGAGGCATCTTCTGGCGTGCATTTAGGATGCGAGATGACGAGGACCAAGAATGATGCCTCTTCATGTCTTCGCGTGGCTGGTCCACCTTCAGCCGCACACAATTAAGCGTTCCCTTCCCAATTACAAGTTGCGACGCCCCACTTCGCGATGTTTTCAGCTTGGGGTCGGGGTGCCGAGTTACCGAGGATGCTGCGGGATTTTGCTGTGTAACGAAAAATCGCATTTGAATCAAAGCCTGTGTATTGGATGTACTGCATCTTAATGCATAGGGAGCGATGCCTCTGCGGAGCGCTCGGTGACTCCAGTGCTTCCCCGGGAGGTTGATCTCGATTCGCGCCGCTGGTATGCCCTCTTTCGGTGTGAATAAAGTGTTAGCTTGCTGCGGCTCGACCAGTGTCCCGCCTCTGGTTCTGAGCTTGAAGATGTTGTCCGACGATACGGCATCCTAGGCAGAGCAGCTTGACGACACTATGCGCAGATTGATGCAAATCAGACACATGACCAGAAAATGCATGGCCTCTAGATTGATTATCGATAAAGGCCGAAGATGCTGTAACTGCATGCCGAGGACCGGAGAACATCTTCCCGTACAGTGATGACACAGCGCAGTTGGCAAAGATCTTCCATTCGTCTTTAACCCTACCTTCCTGGAAGCCCTGAGTCCATGGATAAAGATATGGAGACGCAAGGAAGATTCCCTGCTGGTAACGGTACCTTCTTCGTCACAGTGTAGTGTTTTCTTGGTTTTTTGCTCAAGCATGAAGGCCGTCCGCATTTCGTTATCTTCAACTGAGGACAGTCCTTGCCCTTGCTGGCATCGACAGAGAGAAACAACTACAGCGGTCCCACCACGTACCCTGTACGTGATGTTGGTTCTGCGTGACTGAACGAGACGAGCTGCGATGCACGTTCTAAGACTGTTTTAACCATAGCCCTCAAGAGATCGACTGAGTGGGCAACAGGCCGAAAAGCCGAGGTAGTCGAGGTAGAGTACCTATGATGGAAGGACGTGCCTTGCCGGAAGAATGGTTTCGGTCGGTCCTCAAGGCTTCTTTCGAAATTCAAACAGGACACCTAGTGCATCATCATTCGCGACAAGTGTTTGTTACGTGAATTCCCACATACCATCAAAATCGAGGAATATTGTTTCCTTGTGTGTCAATTATTTAGTATTTGCATCTCACTAGCGAGGCTTACTAACCCAGCTTCTCAGAGCTGTTCGGGTACCTTGCACGCTTTAGATCCATCAGGTGGGAGCGAATGCCAAGGACAGGAGAGAAAAGTAGACTGCGCTGTGTTCAATAACGGTAGAACGGATGTCTCCAAACTGGTGGACATGGTATCAGGGAGGGTGGAATGCGATCTCGTGTTTGAACAACCGACGGAGAACAGCGAGTGGGACGTTCAACGCTGACCCGCCAAGTCACGCCATCAGATCTATCTGATTTTCCCGTTGCGGACCGCCGTGCTTGACGCTTGGTGTGGACTTCAAACACGCGAAGGCCCTATGGACTTGCCACTAGGCGTAAAAGAGGCAGCTGGTGCGCATTAGTCGAATCTATTAATGGCATGTTTATCCAATTGGGTCGCCTAACATCGCGTCCGAGCTACTGGACTGCCCTAGAACAATTTTGGAGGGGTTGGGAAATGAGCCGCATCAACCTCAGCAAACCGATGAGGCGATTCTCCTCATCTTGAAAGAAACATTTCTAGCCCCCAACCGCACCGTTAGTTGGCTGCGAGAGGCATCCCGTAGGATGCTTACAGGAAAAATCACTCGCAGTGACATCTTACAAATCATCTTGACTTGCACACAACATCGTGGGAGTCGTCCCAGAGCGTTGTGCGGTGCAATTTGTAACGGTTCTTGATTGGCTAGAAAGCGTCAGCTGAATGCATCGACCCCGCGTTGAGGCGACGGGCCCTCAATACATACATTAAGCGAGGCCTAGGTCGGACCGACTGCCTAGGGCCAGGCCTGAAGGGTGATTTCAAGCTTAATTCCATGCTTAATCGGGCCATCCCTTCATTAATTTCCCCTGAGATCCGTGCGTTCTACGATGCAGCCATGTCAAGCTGTTGGGTTATGATTGGCTTTTCGATAACGTCCAGTGGCAAGGTCCTTTCGTCCTGTGTGCCGCTCCAGCCTAGTGCTACAATGTAGGTAGGCCAGTGGCAGTCTTATCCCGGTGGGCTCAGAGCACCCACGGGACCCGGCTTGCCCAAAGTCATACAGTATCGGGTGATGATTGCAATCCCAAGAGAAATACCCATGTCACGAGGTGGCAGCAGACAAATCAACCTGGCATCAGCAACAGCAAAATTAGTGGTCGCGCAGCTTGCTGGTATGGTTTTGGTGGACGCAGCTTACTGGGGAGGGACGGCTTAATAAGCTCTTCACCAAGCTTCGTGTAGTACCTATTAATAGCGGCTCTAGTTTTTGGCCATGGATCAACTCTGGCGCCAGTTTAGACTGCATATATAGCCGTACACGTCTCGTCGCTCTCAAGGTTCTCTCTGGCACACTCAGGTGTCAGTCAACCACACAGTCTCGACAGTCCCAAGTGCACAATGCGGTACACTACTCTTGCGCCCATTCTTCTTGCTGGAGCTGCCCATGCCTGGCTTCCAGAAGAGCGTGACTTGCCAGCATTCAACCAAACCGCTCGTTTCGAAAAGCTAGGAAAGCGATTCGACCCTTCCCTACCAAGTGGGATCACCAAAATCCGCGGTGTCAACTTCGGAGGTAGGTTGTCAACCAAATTCCGCTCATACTCCTTTCCTTGGCACACACGCTAACTGGTGAGTAAATTGCAGGATGGCTAATATGTGAGCCATGGATGATGAGCACTGAATGGAGCAATATGGGCTGCGGCAGTTCCGCCTCTGAGTTCGACTGTATGACCGACCACTACCAGGGCAGCAATCGCGAGGCCGGTAACCAAGCTTTCGAGCAGCACTGGAAGACTTGGATCAATGCCGATACTGTCCAGGCTGTCCATGATGTCGGCTTGAATACAATCCGAATTCCCATCGGCTACTGGTCCTACAATGATATCGTCGATACGGCAAGCGAGCCGTTCGCTGACGGCAGCCGCATGCTTCCATATCTCGACGCTGTCATACAGAAGGCTGCCGACCTCGGTATGTACGTCATCCTCGACCTGCACGGTGCCCCTGGTGGCCAGCAGCAAGACGTTTTCACTGGCCAGAATCCCAATCCTGCCGGGTTCTTCAACGACTACAACTATGGTCGCGCCGAGAAGTGGCTCACATGGATGACCAACCGAATTCATAACAACGCGGCATACTCGGCCGCCGTGGGAATGATCGAAGTGCTCAACGAGCCCGTATCAAAACACGACGCCAACGGTCGCTACCCTGCCCCCGGCGAAGATACAAGCTTGACGCAGACCTACTATCCCGGGGCTCTGAAGGCCGTCCGCGATGCCGAAGCTGCCCTCAACGTGGCTGATAATAAGAAGCTGCATGTGCAGTTCATGTCTAGCAAATGGGACTCTGGTGACCCGCGCACTTCCGCCAGTGTCGCGAATGACCCATTCACCGCCTTCGACGACCATAACTATATCGGGTTTGCCCTGACTAACGGCGGCGACCAGTACAGTCTCATGCACAGCGCCTGCACCGATTCGCGCCTCGTCAGTGGCGAGAATTTCGAGATCACGGGCGAGTGGAGCATGACGTCCAGTGTGGATTGGAGCGATGCCGCCTTCTTCACCAAGTTTTTCACCGCACAGCAGCAGCTCTATGAAGTGCCGGGTATGAACGGATGGGTTTTCTGGACTTGGAAGACCGAGTTGAACGACCCTAGATGGACATACTCTTATGCCACTTACCTCAAGTACATTCCTACTGATGCAGTGGCTTTGCAGAACAATGTCTACCAGGACGTCTGCGCTGATTATAAATAAAGGTCAGGGGATGGGGAGTCTTGAAAGAACAAGACAGCACTTGGGATTAAAAAGCTACTGACATCTAAATCGGCGGACGGAATGAAGGAGTACTTCAACTGAGCGTATGCCAATTCAAATGTAAATATTGACTGAAAGTAAATGACCAAGGCCAATAAAATTGGATGTTTGGTAGCATAAAAATATATGTATCAATGCTATTGATATCATAATTCCGACACAACCGAATGACGAAGATATTTGACGCCGTTGGTCTAAACTGTTACTTGATTCCAACGCCAATTCCTGGTAATCTGGACAATGCCCCTACTAGAGCCCAGCTAGTCACTGGTGACATACTTGAGTGGACACAATCGAGGTGTAAATGGGTAAGTACCGATTACAAAGTCAAAAGCGTCGCTGTGATTCTGAGTATCGTGGATTCAATAACTGTATGAATGAGAGAAGACACGTCAATGTGTTGATGCAATGCCCCACAGGGAGAGTCTCAACATTCAAGAAGTCATACAAGTGGTACACAGTAATTTTGTGAATGGAAACATAAATACATAACTTGGATAGTCTAAGTATGAGATATACACACAAGCTTTGAGGCTTGAAGAATATACAAAAGAGCAGAAAGAATACTACGCCAGAATGAGCAGTTGATTTGATCTCAACAAACACACTAACTTATACACTCCATGCTCTTCAAACAAGTGCAACCAGTCTAGAGGAGAACAGCAGCTCCCAGTGCAAGCAACCCCATAGCAGGACGAATAGCACCAGCAGCTGCGGTGACTACGACCTGTGAAGTCGTGGCGGAGGCGGTGGGGTTCACCGGCGTGACGGTGCCAACATCGACGGTCGGGGTAACATCGGGGGTGACATCAGGTGTGACATCAGGTGTGACATCGGGTGTGACATCGGGTGTGACCTCAGGGATGGTCGTGGCTGCAACGGGTGTTGTTGTCGGGATACTCCTGACGACAGTACAGGGGCAGTTCGTAACTGTCAAAGTAGTGGCGGAACTGACGGTGTAGGTCTGCTGGTTGAAGGTGACAGTGGTGGCCTCCGGGCAGTAGGTCGTCAGCTCGGTGTAGACCATGGTAGTGTATACCACGGAAGCAGCGGCGGCGGTGCCAGTGCAGGTGCCTCTATCGACGGCAGTAGCATTGCAGAAATGGAAGTTACTCTCGGGGACCGGAGCAGCAGTGGCTGAACAATCGCCGCGGGCAATAGCCGCGGTGTTGCAAACGACTGCGGTGGCGGTGACCGTGTCGGTCGTAACGGAGCAGGCTGTCGGAGTGTCCAGACTTCCATCGGAGCTGTATGGGTTATATCCTAGACAGGTAGCGTAATCCGAAGCGCAGACGGCATGATTAGCACCGGCCTGGCTCCGGCAGGTGTTGTATGCGTCGGAGCATGCAGTGGCGCATGCATCTTGCCTCTGGACGGCCGCGAAGCTGGTGGCCGCATAAGCAATAAAGGTCATAATAGCAGTGATGTACTTCATGGTAGCGAATGTGGTGGCCGTACTTTTGGCAATTGTTTTCAAACGAGAGAATATTGGGGATGAGCAAAAGAGGGTCTTCTCTGGTTCAAATAGTGTCTAGCTTCGACGCTGAGATGAGTTCGAAGTCCAATTGAGGTCTTGGAACATGAAACCTCAGAAACCCAATTTCTTGATTTGTGAATCATTTATGCCACAGTTGAGCCTCAGCCAGGAGGAGAGACTGCCGAGGAGATTTGGTCCAGTGAAGTAGGCTGTGGACTGAAGCTGTTTAGGGAATCATATAGCCGGTAACAGTCAGGTTTTCGTTGGTAGGGGAAACAGTGTGGGCGTAAGTCAGAGTCATTGGATTTACTATGCATTAGTAGAATCGTCAGATTCAGGTAAAGTTGAGACTTGAGTCTAACACGAGACGCCAGCGCAACCTAGTGAAGCTAACACAAATCACGGGGACGCTTTGTGCGAAGCACGACGTTGACTGAACTTTAATAATCTGAATCGTACTACATAGCCCACTGAAGGTGTTGGGTTTCAGCTTCTTGCGGGGTTAGAGTGGATTCGGTGAGGTTGATAAGTGTCGTAGTGGGCACTAACCTGATACTTTAGAATAAAAACGAGGCTTGGCCCAGACCAGACCACATCCCAAGGCTTCATTACCATTCATGGAGCTAGGTTAATCCCGAATCTTACTTGTGTTCAATTCAAAAGCGCCTCGAAACACTCCCGGGAACTCCCCTATGCGATATTCTGCCACTGATTCTTTTCTTGGCGTTCGAAGTAGGGCATCCTCAAGACACTCTGATTGCACATATCAGAAAACAGGGACCCCAGGGACACGTTGCTAGGATCACCCACTTGCTATGACTTAGTCTGGGTGAATGAGTATGCGGAAAAATAAAAGAAAAAAAAGAAAAAACCCTGAAATACAGCTGGAATGTCATAGACGCGTATCTTTCACCACGAGTTGCTCCGTGCCACGGAACGAAGGCTCATAGGACGCCTGGTACTCAGTGAACTCATCGCTGAAGGAATTCACAGTCTCTTGTGCAGGAACCTCTTTGGCAACCCTTCCAGGGACTACTGCTCAGAGCACAGCATTGTCGTACGAAGTCCTTAAAAAGCAATGCGACTTCTGAGCCAGTGGGGGCAGCGTGTGAAGCTGATTAGGCCCATCAGGGCGGAAAAGGGATATGTCTGAATCAGCCCATTCTATACACCGGGATTTCGTTTCACGACTACTTTGGGTTCGGTTCACTTCATATGAGGGGAGAGCTGGTAGTTGAAAGCTAGGACCATTCAAGAGCACTGCCCCGAGAAATGAGTATTCGTACCTATAGCATGGAGAGAGGTACTTGGTAGGCTGTAAACGTACTGAAAATATCTATTCCTTTGGGCACTAAATGCCCAAGGACAATCGCATATTTTGTTGCACGCCTGATGATAGCAGGGATCGTGGCCCGGTTTTGCCTATGGAGCAGGACTAAGAGGTTGTTTCGGTGGGAGATTTGATGCTTTGTTGAGGCAGGTGTATCTGTATTGCTCACTTGAATAGGAGTGAGAATTACAATACTAGAATTACTAACCATTCTCACCATGGTAGTATAGAGCTTCCGAATGGGGAAGACTCCGGCTCACGTATCATCGTTCAAGGGTCACGACGTCAACACCCACAGAGCGGAACGGGTTTATCTGAACCTCACAGAGATAAATTCTTGAAGGATAGGTTCATTGGGAGTTAGGTCAAAGTCTAGGCCTGAACCCAGGCCCAAGAGACATAAAAAGGCTTGCTCCTCAGACCCAAGCTGTACGGCTATCTGTGCCATGAGGATCAGTCATTCTGTTCCATGATTTATTTCCTGTACTCATTCAATATGAAATAGTGAGAGTAGGTTAATAGTAATGGTAATGCTGTGTGTATTCATATATTCTAGCGTATCACGAATATGCCTCAGGTTTATGTATCTATATTCATCTGCAGAGAACTCTAGGCCGTAAAACCTATGGGAATAACCGTTAGTACAGACTGAAAAGCATCTATATGCTAGGAAACAGCGGGCTCCTTGATGCGACACTGTTTGGGTAGACCACGTGCGGTACTACGGATAATGTGTCTGAGTCGAGGCCTGTTGTCCAAGGAACTATCACTAGCTTTGTCGAGGATAGTAGTTAAAGGGAAATGGTAGATTCGAACAGAGGACTCCACATATGTATCGGCCATTTGCGGCGGCTTATCGACTCGTGCGAGGTACACCAAGTGCTGTAGCCATCCCAAGATTCCCGTTCATCTATTCCGGATGACGAGTCAGTCGATAGAGCAGTATCCCATACTTTTAATGAATATTCCCATATCCTCTCGCCCCAACCGTGCTCTTGATAGTACTTGAGTGCGTCATTGGGGGGGCATCACTTCATTCTCCTTATTGGACCTCCACGAACCGGGCACATAGTTGGCGCTAGAGAGGTAGAAAGCGTGTCTTTCGCCCGACTCTTCTAACGACTTGCCGAAACAAACGATGACCCAACCAGAGACTATCTGCATGACTGAAATGAATGCCCACCAAAGTATACCGTCTTTCCTGGATGGATACACAGTTCGAGGAGTGCTAGTGTTGACAAATCCAGGAGTCACATGGAGAAATGTGATTTGCTTCTTGCTGCCTTTGTCCGACAAATAATCAAACGCCTATCTGGTACAAATGGTGGTGTGGTCCACAACAGGAACTATGCCCCATTTCTTGAGCCCAATGTCCTGTTCATTAATCCGTTTCTCCTTAGTACCATTGAGCATTGGGAGCACCCTCGCGTTTGGTGACTGGCCAAGTAAAGGCAGAAGGTTCGCTGTAAGTCGTGCTCTAGACCAGTATGATACTGCAAAGCAGACTTCCAAGCCTTCGTCTGTGTCTATGTGCTTTATGAGCAAGTGGGTGTCTAAGAAGGGAAGGATGTTCGTACAAAGCGCCCCTTGGAACGGCATACCACCAGGGCTCATGCAAATGTAGTCCACCTTGTCCTCAGATAACATAATCTTTTCGCAGGCGGCATTAATACTCCTGATAAAAGAGACATGGGCTTCGATAAAGACTAATTTGCAGGTAGGGGCGGACGCCATTAATCTCTCGAGTTCACTGGCAAAACGCGATTCAGTCCTGCCGAGGATGTAGAATGTCGAGGACTGTAGCATGGTCACGAATCGTCTTAGAGTGCCGAGACCAGTGCCGCTGGTGGCGCCGAGAAAGACACGCACGCGTCCTTCATGGCCATTGCTGGCGAAGCGAGCGTTGTTGTCCACAATATCAGAGATATTCACCATCCTTGCGCCGTATCGGTGGAGATGGGAAGGAGTGGGGATGAGCTACCGTTCTGCCCGGTCAAATGCCAGGAAGTGGGCGGGGTGATTGAGCAGACGTTCTGTGCAACTCGACTAAGACGACCACGCATCAACTAATTCCGAGCCCTACGCATGCTGTCTGAAAACGGGGAGGTAACGCGGATGGTACGGGAGCAGGGTACACCAAATCAAAAAGGCATATCCCTGGAAGCGATGTAACCCTAAGCAGAGTGGAATAAGCTACGAGAAGAAAGACGGTGGCGAAGTAAGGGATAGACGCAATTGCGAGGCGTAGCTGGGGGGCCAGCCCACGATTTCCGGGTAAATTAAATTAAAATAAATGATTTTGTTGTGATGTTTTGTCTTGCAAGTGCGTTTGTCGGGGTCGCTGGATCTGTAAATGTGGCGTGTCCAGAGCTATGCGCGTTGTCTGTCTTCCCACCAGTCATTTGGTACCTGCTTGAACCGAAACACTCAATGAAGAGGATTTCGTCTGGAGTTATATCCTTCATACAGACGAATTGGTGTTTCTAATTGGGCGCAATGGCATATTGCTCATCCTTGATATCAAAGTTCTCGGATGGATTAGAGCTAGGATCGGATGTGATTGCTTTGTCCTCATCGTCCGTCTTGGGACATAGCAAGTCAACCTTGACCAAATCTGCCACATCCATACTCCATCAATCTATCACTGCCAATGGCTGGTCGGAGGCCGGGTTCTGAATTGATCGCCAGAGGTCCACAATCTAGTATTGCCCTTTCAAGAGAGTTTCCCGCAAAAAGCACCGAAATGGTGGCAGTGTGGCAGTTGAAATGTGGCGCGAATCTCTGTATGCAGCCCGTGATCAATATTTCAAAACAACCTGCAGTTTTCTCTAGTAAACATATATCAACTCCCGAGTTCAATTGCTCGTGCTGACAGGCAACGACAGTGGTGATCCTCTTACCATGGCTGAGATAGTGCCACAGTGCAAGGTTCATAATGTCAATTGCGGTGCACAACCCAGACCGTCTGATGTACGACATTCGATCGGCGCGAGCTAAACTTATCACCGGAAGAACTCACGGAGATTACTGTGTACCAGGTGGGCGTATTGAAAGGTTTCCCGATGACGAAGATATCCCTCTGCACCATGTCAGGCCCCGCAGTGCCCTTATAGTATGATATGCCACATATATGAGATCGCTAGAGCAATGGTGGAGGGTAACCCCAGGGGTTTCCCAGTGCTTGGTCTTGCCGGTCTCAACATGGAGAAGGCGGCGGGCGACGCAGGCGTTCCCCTCTGGGTTGAATTTAATGGTGACGTCCAGTACACCAAACATGGCCATCTCATCCTTGACCGAAAAAGGAAACCATTGATAACTCAGGGTGTAAAGGCAATCGTGAGCCAGCAACTTCAACAACATAGCATAACGTTGGTGGACAGGAGACTGTACAGTTACCCGTGAAAGACTATACTATCCGCGTATGATGTCATCCAGGCTCACCAGAGTGTTTGGACATCATCCGAGCCACGTAGGACCTTATAAACGTGTCTCATGAGATGATGGAGTAAACTTGACATGGGAAAGATACATAGCATTGAATAGCGTGGTGATCTTCTCAGGTGGCACCACATAGTTCTTTGAACGCCAGGAACATTTCAAGGTGAAATTTAACAGTCCTTATTACATGAAAGTTTTAGTCCTCCGACTTCTGGTGGGCTTAAAGCTTCACTGGTTGCCCGTGGTGCTGAGTAAGTACTATTCACTGTTTGGAGCTATTGTAATAGCATCATACATAGTATAACATTGTATGTAGACTCCGATAGACTTGAAAGAGCAAAAAAGAAAGACAGATGTTATCAGACCCATGCCTGGATTCGCAGAAAGGCTAAAGTGAGATGTCATGGTCATTTTGATTTCCGAGCGAAGTCGCAGCCCAGAAAGACATGCCTGCAGAATGGAAAGAGCCCATTCTTTCACTAACCCATTGAGCCTTCACACGCTCTTAAGCCGTCCTGACACATTCTCAGGAGTTGGTGCCGGAGCCATGAATCCGAGAAGTATCGAGTGGAACATATCAAGTTCATCACGAGCAGAGGTGTATCAATATAAAAGTTTTCCGCGATTCCGATAGAACGAAATTCAGCCGAATTTAATTGTTTTATTTAGTTTAAATGCTAGGAACTACCTTGGCTCTTCAGCTGCTGGCCAAAAGTCCTACGGGGTCAAGCCTCCATCTCGTCTTATAATGCAAATCTGAAAAATGGGAGACTGCCAGAATTCCGCTCCAATCGCGTTACAACTATAATCAAGGATGTTCATCAAGAAGGCGGCTGTCATCGTCTGCCGACAGTATCAATTCGCGGTAGCCAGTCCGACCAGCCATGGAGGGGTATGTCGTTTTAAGGCGCTCTTTTGCTCGTGCTGCTCTGATGATGACCATAGCTAAGGTGATGATTTCAAGAAATATGACAGTGATGCTCATATCCCAAGTAGCAGTCTATTTGCTCGCGAGTATTCGTATTAGTTAGGTCCATCTCTAGAATTGCATCTCACTCTCCGAATCGTCCGGACGAGAGGCTGGAAATCTACTTACCATGAAATCACAGACTTGTCCTAAGCCTATCTCGTTGTTGTCGAAATTGACTTCAATGTGTCTATGATCGCAACTCCAACCCAACAGACCATTGTCTCCATCATAGAGTTTCGATAACACCAAAGCCGCCACAAAGAGCCCGATGAGTATAACTGGGAGCGCAATCGTGACCATACGGCTCGTCAGAGCTTTCCATCGGTTTTTAGACTACGACAGTGAGTACTTGAAATGATTCTGGCGCACTAAGAGTAGAACAGTGACAGACCTCCTTGCAACACCACAGCACCCCCATAACTAGACCGAGAGCTGATGCGGTGGCTGCGGCGCATAATGTGAGATAATTCGAGACGAGAGCTCTGGTCTGATCTGATGGCCAAGCATGGATTACGACACCAGCGCTCATGATGACTATGAGTTGCTTTGTTGCGTTGTAGATGATGAGGGCGTGAGCAAGCATGCCAACTATGGCCAAAGAGAGACCCGTCAAGAGGATCTGGCAGATGGCCAGGATTAGAACTAGCCATTGCGTTTGCCTGCTATTGATCGACTTTGGAGACTGCCAGCGCCAAGCTGATAATCGTGATTCCCGATTCGTGGAGCTGACCGAGGTTTCCATTTCCTTCGTGCGGGGGTCTTCATGCCGGAGAGGTTCAAGGTCTGTTCGGCTATTATCGTACCCTGAATATGGTCCCATTGTGATCAATCAAACTGAGTCGTGAGGTGTAGGAGAACTTTTGTGTCTGACAAGTAACAACACGTGTGAGAAACGGGATGCGAGAGAAGGATCACGGCAAATAGAGATCCGAATGTATGATCAGCAATTCACTTATTTTGAAGAGTGACTACACCCACTTTTTGAATGAATTGATAGCACAACCCACACCCAGCGCCTTCTTCGCATGCCACCCAGAAGAACGGATTTGCCGTACGCTTAGGGATCCACTAGCTTTGAGCACTAAAACTTTAACACGACCTAACGATAGAATTTGATTGGCTGCACCGCGTAAGGAGCCAACCCTCAAGTCTGACCTACATGTGACAGGGTGTGGGATTCATTAGGCCATTGTGGCTGTATGTCCAGCCAGGAAGCAATGGATGCAAGTGCTCTAACAGCTTTCTACAGTCAACAGTGACTTGAGGAGGATGGTCTCTTGTGCACACTGGAAACCTTCGTCTGTGCGAAAACCAAACATGGCATGTGAAGATGGGATGGATTCATAAGGAGCGTGCTCAATTCCTGGCAGCTTCAATCAATTGGCCAAAATCCTTGTAGCGCTTTATTTAGTCTCAAGTCATCGCAACTGATGCTTTCACCTAAAGTTCGCTTCGCCATCTTTATTTCACCCATGGCTACCTACCATCTGCCGGGTATTGGTGAACGTTACAGAGGCACAACATGATGGCGCACTGGGGGCATCAGTCAGCCCCAGCAAGGCTTAGATGACATGATCTCACATTTAGTCTCGGTACTTCCTGGATCCGGTCCGCGCTTGATCTTGTCTTGACAGCCCAGATGGTATTACTACCCGTTGTAACACTAACGTGGGGTACCTACACTTCAGCACTAATTTCTGACGAGCGAATGGGATAATTGTAGGATTAGCTAGGCGGACGTTAGCGAGTGCATAAGCCTCGAAAGCCTGGGGGCTGTCAAACTTAATTACACAGACGATCGCTTGTAAGTTCTTAAAATACAGCAAGTAAGTGATGTGACTAAGTTGGCTGTTTTCACCACAAAGCAATGAGAACATGAGGATGGGTGCGAGGAGTAGCGTCAACTCATACCAAGTCATTGCAAGGTTGTCAACTTAGTGCCGGCCTTCCGGTGGTGGGCACACCACCTCCCAGCCATGTGTCTTCGTAGCACGGGAGGGCCATCTCGACTGTCTGAGCCTCTCGCTGAGAAGGTCAACCATCTCGCAGTCCTTCAGACATACCTGACCAGCCTTCCTCACAACCAAATTAAGATATAAACTGACTCATCACCGCTTTATCCCCCACCCGCCATTCATTCCATGCCCATCAGAGCTTACTAGACCGACACATAAACTGTCTAAGTAATTTCCGCCTCGACACCAACTATATTTCATTCTTCACCTCATCTGCAAGCTTTCGTTGTAGCGCCTATCAGAGCTTCCCACGAAGTGAACATGCGTTCCGGCCTATTCTCAGTTGCTCTGTTTGCTCTAGGGGTTGCTTGCGCTCCAACTGCGCCGGCCGCTCTGAAGAGGTCATCAGATCAGAAGGATTTTTCATTTCCTCTATCAGATGGGTTTCCAAATGTCGCCCCGGGATCAGTAGCCCTCCAGAGTATACAAAAGCAAGCTCGAGGCACGTTACCAGATGGGCCGCTTCCCACCCATATCGCAGATCTCACTGCCGTCATTTTCCAACTCATTGCTTTCAATGAGATCTTTGAGGTGGCATACTTCAACAGTCTTGTCAACAACATTACCGCCAACGTTCCTGGATATGAGATCGGTAGTCCTGCTGCTCTCAGGGTTGTTTCCAACGCTCTTACGGCCGTTATAGCCCAGGAGGAACTTCATGCACTTGGGGCCAATGGAATTCTCCAAGCGGCGGGCCGGAAGACCATCGAACCATGTGAATACATTTACCCCGTGGACAATTTTGATGATGCAATCGCTTTTGCGTCTGTTTTCACCGACATCGTTCTCGGGACTCTGCAAGAGGTTTTGACAAATTTCGCCATCGACGGTGATGGCCCTAATTTTGTCGGTCTTATTGGCTCTGTCATCGGTCAAGAGGGCGAGCAAAATGGTTTCTATCGGACCATTGGCCAGCCAACACAAATACCTTCCTCACAGCCATTCCTAACTGCTGCGGCGGGGCAATTCGCTCTATCGGCATTGCACCAGATGGTTATTGTACCCGGATCATGCCCCGATACAATAGCAGTTCCCACCTTCAGTGCCCTGAAGGTCGAAACAAGCAACATCGGACCACGGACAGAGGCGGTACAATTCAGCTTTCACACCAACGGAACGGATCCCGACATTGAAGAATTGAGCCTTG
The DNA here is from genome assembly GCA_036674765.1 of Seiridium cupressi. Classification (NCBI taxonomy): domain Eukaryota; kingdom Fungi; phylum Ascomycota; class Sordariomycetes; order Amphisphaeriales; family Sporocadaceae; genus Seiridium; species Seiridium cupressi. Next base: position 63,634 of record JARVKI010000062.1, read on the forward strand.
TATATATCAATGGGCAAAATCTTCCTGTAGTAGAGAGGCCCGCTGGTGTTCGGTAAGCCAGTCTCCTCAAACGACGACCATGTCGTGAACGATTTGTATACTAACTGTGACTATCTTTAGGATTTCCAACGGCCTAGTGCAGTTCTCTGCGCCATTTCCGTACCAAAAGTACCAAATGGACGGTCTCACCATCGCTGCTGTAACAACCAGTGCCGGGCCGTTTGCAAATGCTACTGACGTGGCTTCTAACACACTTTACGGTCCTGGATTAATCGAGGTCGCCTAATTCTGATGGGGTTGCTGTTGAATTCCGTACGAATTCTTCCTGTTTTATTGTGTTTTGGAGTTTTGTCCAGAAATCAGCGGAGGCTGCCGACTAGTGCAAGCGAGCGCTGCTTTATTATGCAAGCATTAGCTTTCTCTTCCTTTTTTTATATTAAGGTCTTACTCGATTACTAATGTATTTTATTATATTATATTTATGAAACTCTCCTTTTAGTAACAGACTTATAAGTCTTTACGCTTTAAGCTATCTTAAATAAAAATGTGGATAATTTGTTTCTACCATGTGTAGCTTTGCCTTCTGGCGCTGTTGAATTACTTGCGACCTCTTAAATCGCAGCGAGCCGTGGACCGAAACTCCACGATTACTTGGCCGTGCATCAATTTTTGGCGCAGTCTTTTCACCATTCTCCTGGTTTATGCACTCGCAATTGCCGTTCACATTAGTTCAGCCATAGCCCACCGGCGAAAACAATAATATATTGTATGTACCTCTGCGTGAGCTGTTCAGCCCTGGCATGGGATCGTTTTTATGGGTATAGAAAACGTAGGTGAAGGAAAGATGAGTCACAAGCGGTTCCAGCCTACTATAAATGTCCCAGTATAAGCAAATCCATCTGAACGATAAACCCCATCTGTCTGACTGGAAGCTTGTTGGGATGCAACCTCCAGAAACAGAACAAGGTCGTTGGCATTCGCCAACCCATGTAGAAGGAGCATTAATGAGGATTCAAGACCGCCGCGACATTTACGATTTCTTGGCCATGATTTGCTCAATCAATCATGGTTGATATTGGTATAAAATTCGCTCTGGCATAAGTATTTTGGTTCGTGATACATGATCTATTTACCCTCCTTGATGTAGCAGGGGACTAGCTATTGGAGCTATCACCCAGGCACTCAGCTAAAGTTAGTGACTCGGAGGGAAGTAATTAAGTAAATGGAAGAAGAAAAGGACGAGAGAGGAAAACAAACATATACTGTCAAACTAACATCTGCTGGGATCCAGACTTATATTTCAACTTCGGACTCGGTGAGCGAAGAGGTCACTCAAGCTGTCTACAATCAATCATCCCACATTGCCCTTTGAGCTATTATCCTGGAACTATGTCCAGCTTTAGCTGTTACTTCACTCAATTTGGCTGTCTTTCTACGAGCTACAAGTGCCGTTCGCTCCCAGAGTGCACATGCTATGGCCTTCTACAAGTTATATATTGATCAATACGACATACAAACACGAGAGTAGAGCAAAAATCCATGAACTATTGCCTTACAGATGCAAGCCTTGTCCATCCTGATTCCCGCAGCGCACTAGGTTAGGGTTGTGGTGCCAATCGGCCGTCTCAGAATAAGTGTGTAATCAATGACAACAAGGTTGGTCCAGGCATAATGATAGAATTGGACAGCAGCATTATTACATGCTAATTGTCTCTTCGAAATTCCTCTATAAACTATTCTCGAATAGATTTACCTATGGCCGAACATGTCCGCTGTGTTATCATCACGCATGGCGCAGTCTGAACCACAACGGCGCCGGAAACGACGCCTTCGTTTTCGCCAACTCGAAGGTATATATCTTCACAAATAACTTTCCCATTGCGAGTCAAAATCTCACGGTATACAATATCACGCCAGAGACGACCATAAAACAGCCGCTAAAGATCCACGAAAGGTTCCAGTGAAGATTCTCTAGATTCGTCCCGATATTGCCGCCGCCTCCAGGGCCGCTGGCGAGAAGGCCTAGCCCGCAAGTCACTGTGCCCAGCCCGATCCTTGTCCCGATCTTGGATTTGTCCTTGGTCAACCGAAGCAAACTGGTGGTAGCGCGACGAATACGCCGCTGAAGAAGCCGAAGAAGAGAGACACAAAAGTCACGCGGACAAGTGTCTTGACGGCGACCATGGAAAGGATAAGTATGCCACATATCATAGCCGCAGAGCCAAACAGATCCATTCGGCCAAACTTATCCAACAGGTAATTCGGCACCGTCCGCCCAGCTTTGACGTGGCATTCAGAATTGGGATTAGGTAGAATAACAGAGCGGCGTCGGTCAAGCCGGCGGCGCTGGGAAACTGGGAAATGTATACTAGCATGATATACAGCCCCGTAAAGCCCACCGTCGCGCCTAACGTAAAGACGGCGTAAGGCCAGTCGGTAAAAGCCGACCAGTCGAAGATATCACGAGGCGTTGCCGGCTTCACGCGCATGCCCAAGAATATAACAGGGATATACAAAGTAGCCAGAGTCGTGAAGGCCATAATGCACGTCGCCCAGTCGAAACCGACGTCAAATAGTAGGTTATAAAACATGATAGGGTATACCGCACCGCCGTTGGACGACCCGGCGGCCTAGCCGCGTGCTAAAATAGGCCTGCAGCACGGCCAGCGTGGGCACGAACAGTAACCCGGCGCTAATATGGACAGAGAAGCCCTGGGCGAGATAAACCTGCCAATACGTCTTGCAGATGCTGAGCATTAGGAGCCGAAGACGATGTGGAAGGACGACAAGCAGGTATTGGAGATGGCCTCGGTCGTAGATGGGCCCGCTGAGCAGGTCGGCCGAGAGCACGGCGAAAGCCTGCCCGCAACCGGTCCACGAGATGATCGACGAGCTCCCCCTGGAAGATTGCGCTGGACTCGTAGTAGGTCTGGAACACGCGGAAGGTGTTGAGCATGCCCCAGGTATTGAAAAGGACGAAGAGGGCGGCGACGACTTGCATCTAGGCGAGCGTGCCGCCGTTGGGCTGCTGTCCCACGGGTGAAGGTCTGGCCCGGCGGGTAGCCGAGGCGTTTTGGATCGAGGGTGCCACTGATGGGTCCGGCTTTTCGGTCGTGTAGGCGTGGTCTAACTCGGAATCCAATTGGCTATTTGCCGTCGTGTCGGACCACACGGACGGCGCAGCCGATAGAACCGGCTCATAGCAGGACAGCAATCATTGCTCAGAAAAAAACCGTGGAAATCTTTTCAAGCAGGACAGTATGTTTCCGATGAGACTTTATCATTAAATACGAGAATGCAACTTGTTATCAGAGCTTATGCTATAGAAATGTATCGTGGATCATGAAGTGCACCTTGAATGGATCCGACCCTGCCAGGGTGTAGATGGGCGATGCGATAAGACGATACCCTTGCGCAATGTAGAATGGTAGCTGTATCGACCATATCAGCGTCTTCACGTATGGAGAGTCATTGCTCTTTACTCACGATGTTCTCATAGTTCGGACATGAAGCAATCTTTTTGCCTCGCGTACCTGGCAAATTGTTCAAGTCAGCCAACTCTCACGGCGACTATTCTTTCTAACCGGGAATGTACGACTTTCCTTGTATACTCATCGAGCAAGTCACCAATTCCTTTCCTCTGATGAGCAGGACTATCAAGGTTTCAGCGAGGTATACAATACGACCTCATAATGTCGTCTTACTCTACCGCGATGATTGAAGTAGGTTAGTGTAGTACTCGCTCGGGGTCAAGCCAAACTCTTTGTTATTGTTGCTCGACTTTTCTCCCCATTCTTGAAGCCGGCTAATATACTCGGCTTGCCCGGCAAGCTCCAGGAAACGGTCCCAATCTTCTTTCTCGGCTAGCCTCTTCTTGTTTGTCAGTCTGTCCCGGCTTTGGCTTTGGCTTTGGAGACTAAGAGATGTAAGAGACTTACGTAGTCCGTAACATACGGCAAACGCGACTTGCCCGGCTTGAAGAACGCCCGGAAGCCGCGCCACTCTCCATCCTCACGAGCTCCTATAAGCATCCCTGACACTGCTACCCGATCGAGGTGTGAAGACCAAAATGTCTCGTGCATATCCACGTTAGATTCATATGGAGCACCGCCGAAGAACATAGTCAGCGCCGGTGTTGCAGCTTTGGGTGTCATGGTTCTGTAAGTGTGATTGTTTCCAGCGTGGAAGCAAGCGGGGTTCGGCTTACGGGCTTGGGCAAATGCTTTGGCCATCCACACGGCGGCTTTCTGGCAATCCTGCCGGGGAAGCCCCACGCCAGTGAGGTCGATAATATCGACTTTTGAGGCATTCATGCTGGTAATGTCTGAACCCTGAAGGGCTGCTGAGTACGGCCAGACAAAGGTGAGCCTTGGTTCTGAATAGAATGTTAATGCGGCGCCAGAGCGGGTGATAAGCTGTCGCATGACGTATCGTAAGCACTTCCGGGAAATGGGTCCATACCGATTCATACGAATCTCACTGGAAAGCCCACCAAGAATGATACTACAGATAGTCTAGAATCGTCTTGATTCTAGCATTGTGCAATCAAAAAACGATCTCTACTAACGATGCCTTAAGCTGATATCTCCACGATGAACGGTCCAGCTATATGGCTGGTAATTCAGTTATGTAGGGATTGTATATCAAGAGAACTGACTGTTACTATTCAATGAGTTCATGCACGTGAGAAACCCGTCGGCGTGGAGAGGTGGACAAGAAGGAATCACGGGCTCGGACATGCCATAGTCGTTGTAGTCACCAACCAGATAGGGCATCAAAGTGAAACAGTTCAAGAGATTTCCTTGCACATCGAATGAGGTTTAGATAGAAAAAAGAATGTATTGACTGGCCGGTCTGATTAAGAGATTTGCGTAAGTAGCGCACTGTCGGGGGATCCATGGATACCATTATTACTTCGTATGCTTCGTAAACATTCAAGCCTCGAGCGAGGCTTGCACCACCACCACCCACGTCCCCCATGATAGTTCGAGGGCTTAAGCAGTAATCATGCCAGTGAAAGACACCTAACAGCGATCTTAACAATCACATGATTACTCTTCATCCACCATGAGTATAATTCCCGCATCACCACTTTAGACGGTCTCGACAATAGAGTACTTGATGTTGTCGAACAGAGTCGAGCCGAGGAGGTTGATTCCGGAGTATGTGGAAGCCAATCTGACATAGCTGAGGCCCGTGAACTGATTGTTGAGCTTGGCGTACTGCATGCTGGCGGTGACCTTGATACCACTTGCAGGGTTGAAGAGGAGCTTCTGGTAAGCAATGAGCTTGTTGGTGCTGTCGTAGCCAGCAAGTGCCACAACGCAGCGGGTGGGGAGGACGGCTACCTGGCCAACACAGCCAAAGTACAGAGAGTCGATACTGAAGCTCGTAGTCGGGGATCCACTGAACTGCGCAGTGAGGATGGGTTTGGTGGTGATGGCCGAGGTCAATGTTCCGTAAACGGCCGCATTCTTTGGCGAGACCGGTTGGATTCCAAGGATCTTGCTACCCGTCCCAGCGTTGACGGCACCTAAAGTTATGATACTCAACAAGATCGTTCCTGGATCTCAGTGGATTTGGGGATTCCTCACCGATACCCGACCAGAAAAGGCCTCCGTACTTGCCAATCTGCTTAAGCCCAGCTGCGCTAGTATCGACTTTCTCAAAGTCCGCAAGACCATTGAGAGTCTTTGTGGCCCGGGCGTCGACCTCACGCTCATCGAGCTCGAGGTCGCGCGCCTCAAGTTCGAAATCTAGGACGGCACGGGCTGCTTCGAGATCACGATCCTCGAGTTCAAAGTCGCGTGCATCAAGCTCGACGTTAGCAGCGTCGATGGGTGCGGGGACGGCCTGGACAAGAGCGGCAGCCAAAAGGGCCAAAGTTGCAAGAGACTTGTACATCCTGATTGGAGGTAATGTGGTTGGTGGCTTTGAAGCGGGATGTGTTGGCAGGAGTATCTAGGACGTGGGATATTGGATTGATCTGAGAGCTGTGTGAATGAATTTCTACTTTTGGTCAACGAGGATCCTTTTATATCTCAATCTGGTGTCCTGAAAGATCCGATAGGTGGACCAATACACTATTCATGGGTGACGAGAGTGTTTCTGCAAAGGCTTAACTTACAGTAAGCCTCTGTGCCTAGACAGCAGCTCAGCCGCAGTAGAAAAGGTTGAAACACGACCACGATTTTCGGTAGCAAAGCGCCTCTTCGAAAGCCTTCCACTCTTTACTGGATGGTTTTTTTTTTTCGTCTGGGTTTTAATGCCCAAGCTAATGTAGAGTAAGACTCTAGTTCGTATTCTGGTAAAGACCTGAAAAGCAAATTAAGCTTATAGTATATCGCAGATTGAGTGGAACACCTGATTTATAGTATGCAGACTGATCATAAAGTTAGCCTTTAGTCTGCGAGAAAATGGCCAACTACCCGGCTCATGTAAAACTACTACACGTTTTGCAAACTAAAGATTGGATCGCAATTCGGGAAATTTCACTCCGCGTTAAGGCTAAAATTCTAGAAGTCATATACTGTAGTTGAGGCAGAAGTCATATGGTGAATGGAAGAATGACCACAGTCCCGATAATATCACCGTTGTGGGCAAGACATGTCTTCCCAATAAACACTGGATCCGGGAATTTTAGTTGAGTTCGATCATGATCCACACATATGTCGACATTGAAGACCCAAACTCTCCGGGAGGCTGGTTTCTGGGAATCATAGACTTCGTCGCATGGCAAGAGGAGGTCTCAAGTTTGGCGATGTGTGGCCATAACGTTCGGAGCACACGAGAAGAATCTATGGAGAGGAGGTTTTCTAAGTCACCGGCATGGCTTGCAACCGAAAATTCCACATGGATAATCACACCACCTCGCCAATTCTCGTCATTCACGGGAGACTGGCGGTTGAGACAATTCCGGCTATCACGCCGCCAGGTCTTAGGACAGCGTGGCAAACATCAACGGTTTACCACTCCCAACCAACTCAAAAAGGTCACACCAGGCAGTCAACGGATATGCCGCGTGAATTAGGTGTAGAAAATGAATAACGTTAGATATTATTCATGTCGATCCGCGCAGATTTAATAGTTGTAAATAACCATCACCATACTACTGTACATGGTACTGTATATGTAAGGAAAGCGATCGAATTGTCGCCATTGTCCGTTACAAATATAATTGATGCAGTCCTCAGTAGTGAATAGTCAAGTAAGTTAATTTCCTCCATCTTGATAATGTCCAGCATGATACTAACGTCTATCCCGTCACAACCCGTTGCTGGCGCGCTACCTGCGCATGTCGTACGATCAACTTTTGAAGATCGATTACAAGCACGGACACGAACTCGGTTCTCGGGATGTCGGCAGCGTTTCAAATCCACAGCGAGCAGATTCTGGACAAAAACACCAGAGATAAAGTTCATCTCCTCAAACCTTCTCCACCTGTGTAACCGCGGAGCTGGTAGAAACTAATGCTCGTGACGTGACTTATCAGTTCACGATGTATGGAAAAGGAAAACGTGGCACACGAGCGTCTCGTCCCCGGATCTCGGCTGTCAACTAGAGCCCCAAGTGTATCTTAAACTCTATTTATTGCTTTTACGATCTGCCACCGTTGAAACGTCAATATCAGTCTACTCTTCATATGGTAATGCCAAGTTCACCAACCAAATGGTTGTGAATCTTGTCTTCATCAGAGACGAGTCCAAGTTCTTTTCCTTGATTCATTCACCGCTAGGGGTCTCACCAGGATGCCGAATCGGGCCATTATTGCGGCTTGGATCGCCCAGTCGGTTACGGCTAACTGCAGACTGAATTAAGCCACCATGGAATTTCTTGGAGTGGCGCTTAGATTCTGTTGTGACAGCTCACAGCTACTTTGAAGCTCCTAGCCACTGCCAAGAAAGTCAGTGTAGAGACTGGGAAGCAGTATTGTGCGTCAGACCATAGCTATTAGCAGCTTTACGAAACAGATATTTCTATCAACTGGCTGACGGTATTCTCTCAGTATGTAAACTAGTAGTTTAAGCTCCAATAAGCTGGAGACCCTCAGATAATATCCTAAAAAATGCATATACCTCTACAAGATTCCTTTGTGCGCCCGAGCGTTACCAAAGATGTTGAACCTGCTGTCAAAGCACGATCAGAAGTATAACTAAACAGTAATTGGCAGTGACAGCCGTTAGGAGACTGGCAACCTGACATGGTTCTTTTTCTTGTAGTGGCGTTTGAGACGGGAATTCAGCTGAACTCCGAGCACCAGTTGTGGTGAGCAAAACTTCTAGCTTCTGGAATCCCAACATAAAATCGCCGTTAGGATGAAGCAATATCTATTCCTCGGCTAACCGTGTCTCATTGTGACATGAGGTGGGTATCATCTGAACCAAAAGCAAACCTATAACGCCCATATGATCCGGACCCTCATCGCCAACCAATGCTGTTCCCCCCAGTCCTTTACCGGAGCTTGATCACTGCTTCCAGACAGCTGACCAGTCGCTCTCGTTCACCCACGCCCAACGCCAGCCCATTCTCCTCCTCCTCTGGCATGATCTCATCAACCGTCCCCAAACTGCCCGTCCGTAACTGGACTTCTACATCTCCTTGCCCTTGAAAGAAGGCAGCGACATTGACTACCTTCTCAATAGCCTTGCCAGCACCAATCACCACGACCTCGCGCGCATTCCCCAGCGCAATTCCATCGTCTGGTCCCTTTTGCAGGGCCTCTATGCGTTTCGACAGCGGAAGAAGATGATTTTTAGCGGCCACCTTATTGGTGAGAGATTGTGGGTCGGTTGAAGATACGGCTCGAAGAGACTTGTCGAGCTGCTTGCGTACTCTGGTTGTAATGGAGCGGAACGGCGAGCGGCCGTTGACGTAGATGCGATGCGCGGAGTGGGTGCTGGGATCGCGGCGGGGGAGTGCACCTCGGTGAACAGCCTGGCCTGGTCGAAGTTAGACGGCGTCACGGAAGTAGTTGTTGTAGGAGACTGACCTTTGGTAATATGTGATGGCTTCTTTAGTGTCGCTTTGGAAGATGCCATGATGAAGGCGAGTCGATTGGGGAAATCAACTGGACAAGAAGATCCAATGCGTCTCCAGATGCCTAGCGCAACACCCGCTTATTACATCGAAATGCCAAAGTGTGGCCTCTAGATATCCTTGAGGTCAAGAGCTTGTGATGACTGGAACTGCATGGAAGCTGCAGCAGGATCTCTAAAATCCCGAAAAGGAACGTGGGGTTTTCAGCGGAGGCATTCCGCCGGCCAGGGTTGGCCCACCGCGTTAGAGCCGCTAAAGCTTACATCGTAGCGAGCAGCACTACCTATTCCCCGGTGCCTGTCGGCGAGCTGTCGCAGCTCACTAGTCGCAGCTCCCCACCTTGTGACGTGCCATCTTCAACTTCTCAGTAGCCTTCGCGCCGTGCTAGACGAAGGCAGCCTCATTCCACCGAGCCGCTATGACCTTATGATATACAGTTGCCTGAAGGCAGCGACCATTCGACTGAGCAGAAGAAGACAGCATCAATATGTCTGTAGAAGTCTGGCCTTACGTTGCGCCAGAGCAGCTTAAAATCGAGCAGGACGCTTCTCTTGTAAGTCATGCGAAACAGCGAGTACCACAGGAGACCATGGCTCAATTACTCCCATCTACACACACTACATTCTCCCACACAAGCACTTTGTTAGAAGAGCTTGACGATGACTGGCTCCTGGTCCCGACCTATCCAAGACCAGTCAAGGAACTGACCCCGTTCATCCAGGCCCGCGAACTTAACTGGCTTCTATCCGAACTTCAAACAACCCTCAAAACCCTCAAAACCTCCCTCGAAGAAACATATGCACTTCTCGCACCGATCGACCCAGGAAGTACTCTGGTCGTCAGCACACCGCGGCAGGAAGCGGTCAAGGGCCATGTCACGCGCGTAGGAACACGCCTGGTGAAGGGCAGCATTCAGTTGCGTCTGAAGACCGTGCCTCACCAGACGCTGACGCTTGACCCGGCGAACCCAATCCATATACCCGAACTTACGACGCTGAACACACTCCTAACGCAATCCGTCGACATCCTATCATTCATCGTGACCGAGTCAACGTCCCCCAGTGGTGGCAATGGCAACACCGCGACCGCCGGCGTCGATCCAAAATTCCTCTCCTCTCAGCTTCGTCTGCTCTCAGAATATCTCTCCGAGTCACTATTCCTCATCAAAGGCCCACAGCTGATCGACCAAGCACAAGACCCCACCGCTGACACGGCATGGACCAGCTCCTCGGTCCCACCGCCATGCTTCAACCCTCCACTGCCCGCGAACATAAGCTTCTATCTCACCCTCCAAGATGCCTCTTTAGTCCTATTTCTACGAGCTCTCGAACCGGCAGATGCGCCCGTCGCCTTTGGCACAAAATTCGCCCTGGCAATCGGAACCACGCGACGGCTGGAACATGACGAAGCAGATCGCGTCTTCGCCTTCTGTCCGGAGGGCGCTGATGCACAGTCGCCCATCACCGAGGCCGGGTCCGTCAGGGGCACTCTCCATCGCACTAAGAGCGGAGGGCGCGGCGGTGGGATGGGGAAAGGGCGGGGCACCGAGACGCAGGTCTACGTGCGCGAGAAGGTACGGGTCGAGAGTGCGGACCCGAGCCTCATGAGTCTCAGTGCGAAGCTCGGTGCTCTGGGCCATACTCTGTTGTTGGCTAGGAAGAACCTGGCCGTGGTCATGGGAGAGGATTTCGACATTGGGGCCTAGAATGTCCCGGATGAGTACGACGCTTCCGGTAGTGGGAGTGAGAGTTGGCGCGTGCCATTGTGTAAGCATATGAAGATCAAGTCCGCTTGGTTGCGTGAAGAAACACTTTTGGATGGCCAGGATGACGAGTCACTGAATAGCAGATGGCGGGGAGTTGACATGCAGCAGGACCAGGCGTCTTCTATATGTTGTCCTCCGAATGTGTGGTGCATACGTCCCTGAAGAGTGGAGGGTGTATACTCCATTTGAGTCGACCTATACTAACTTCATTCATTGCAAGCAAGAAACTCGACATAGATTCAAAAGATCCTTACTAAAGTATTGGCCATACTTGAATTAAGTCTTCAAATGTCGGATTAAATGTTTCACATTGAAGATGGGACAGGCAAGGAACTGCGTTGTAGATCAAATCCAAATCACTGCAACGCAAATGCAATTTGATTTTTAGTGGTATGGTGATTGGCACACTGACCTGGACCTTGTGCCCCATGTGCCCCATGTGCCCCATGTGCCCCATGTGCCAACAAATACCTATTTTGATATTACAAATAGAATGTCCTATCCGCTGTAGGGCAATGCTCGCCCGGGCAATATTTGCTTGCGACAATACGGGCGAGACTTGTTTGCTCGTCTCTAATCACATGCAGCCTTTTTCTTGTTCCAACTGGCGTCCCAGCCAAAAAAAAAAAAAAAAAAAAAAATTCTCTCTTTATGCGACAGGTGACCATGGCATGGGAGTCAGGATTCTTGACTTCATGGTCTGAATGAGCGGCACCGTCTTGTGTACAGTATCGGCCCAACCCTCGTGCTTCCAACTCTGCTCACGTCGTGTCTTGCGCTCCTCAAGGTTGGCGAACTGCCACAGATGATGGACTGTGTTCAGATCCCCAATCTGGACGAACCAAGCTCCTACGCCCTCCATAACCTCGCGACGTGCCTTCAGCCCCTTTCGCCAGTATGTCTCCCAGTCCAACAAGTTACCAGGGTGTAGAGTGTAGGATCTCAGCTCGAACACACCGCCTAACTGGCGAGGGGCTGTCGTGGGCCAGAAGCTAAACTCCTGCATGATGGAAGTGTTCTTGCTCTTGATCAGGGTTCTGAGCTTCTTGTCAAACTCGGGGAATCCCGGGTGGCGCGAGATCGAGTGCAGCGACTGGTGGTAACCCTGGTATCGCTGGTACTCCCAGATGTGGACGAAGGTGTCGCAGTCGCCCACATCGGTTCGCCAGCTGCCCACGAGATGGACCTTATTCTCTTCGATGGACGCCATCTTCGGATACCACTTGCCGACGAGATCGACATACTCATCCACCTTGTCCGGCTGGACTTCGTGGAACACGATGGAATGGACGTACTTGCCGCGGGCAAGAACCGCAGAGAACGAAGCCTCGAGCTGGGCGTCCAGCTCCCTGCCCTCCTTTGTGCCGTAGATCAGATTGGTCAGTATGCCCTCGGGTCGGTTAGGCTCGTGCTTAGCGGCCTTCTCGCGAGCTTCGGCTTTGTGTCCTGTGGTACAAAAGGTGCCATTAGCTAAGATCCTCGAAATCATAATGTAGAGTAGCCTTGGAAGCTACCTCTGAAAGGGATCGGGCGAATCAGGTAGCATACTCTCTTCCTTCTCCCTCTGGATCTTCATCAAATGGTCACGGAAGACCTTCTGCTTGGAATTGAACTGTTCGACCTGATCCAGAGTGATATCCGACATGGACGGAACTTTCTGTTGGGCAGCCGAGGCACTAAAAGCTCGCAAAGAGCGTGGTGCAGCTACAGCTGCGCGGGCGAAGCTTCGGGACAACATGGTGATGGTAGTGATGACTGTGCCGTGCTGGCGAGATGACTGGCGATGTGGGGATAGGCGTTGACTGTTGGGGAAGAGGAATGAGCTTGACCGCGTCGTCAACCAAAGTCCCAGCTCTGAAGGACTTGGTGTTTTGGGGAATGTGAACGCAGTGACGGACAACTGCGTTGTACCGACAAGTATCACCTAGAATGTGTATTCACTTGTAGTGGGCCAGGGAGCGGTCGGTGGGAAAGTGGCTCGCGATTGAGTTTGAGAGGAAGATGCAAAATGTCACAAAACCCAAATGAAACCAATTAGGCCCGAAGAAATGGTATGTTGTTGGGATGATAGATCACGCGTTCCCCCGCACTTTTGGAGGTTGAAGGTCTGTGTAATGTATGGACGTTGTAGCTCTCCACAGTCCGATGGATGCTACTGCATACCCGGGGGAGCTCTCAGCTGCTTTGGTGTCGCGGACCGTAAGCCGTGGGCTGAGTGCTGAGCGTGATGTCATTTATGTGGATAAATTCCTCAGATGAGGCTTTGCATCTAACAGACAGAGCGAAGAGATAACCGAGCCTATCCATCTATCCGAGCCGACTAGGCCAGCAGCCCAGAGTTCAGCCTCGGAATCAAGGCACGCACGGATTCCGGGTCCTGCCTCGCTAGCGCTAAGCAGAGCTTTGGAGCATCGCGGCTTTTCTGCACCCTCCGAACGACAACCTTCAATTCAATACAGACCGACCCATCTCCTCGCAAAACAACGCCTTCTACCCTTCACAATGTCTTGGCTCGGTGTCACCCCCCTCAAGAAGTTCCCGGCTCCTGTCCGTACGTCAATTGGCCCCTTCCCGATGACTCACTGCGACAGTCTACTAACAACATCAATGCAGTGAAGCCGATGGCCCCCTTCTTCGTTGCTGGTACGACGACCTTTTTCGATTCGAGATCCGACAACATTGGGAAGCGCGGAAGCTGACAAACAAGCAGGCATTATCATCGCTTACGGTGTCAACTCGGCCCAGAACGCCATGATGAAGAGTACAATCTGATCCCCAGCCCGGCCGAAGGAAGACCTACTGACACGGAATTGCAGCTGACGAGTGGAAGAACGACCCGCGCAACCCTAGCGCTGGCAAGGCTGCTCACTAAGGCCCTGGGACTCCAGAATGGTGAATAGTGCTGGGCTGGAAGGCATTTGCGACATGGCATGCATCATAGAGACGAGGCCCCGACCGGACGAGGCGGATCTGTATCATAGAGGCAGTACCTTCTTGAATTGAGGATTGCAACCATACTTTGTCGATGTTCCTTGCATGGCTTCGAACCTCTCCGCACATCTCTAGAGGCTCTACTCCTACTTGCGCGACGGCTGAGATGTGGTTGTCTATTGAGAGACATCCATGATTAACCGGTTGCAATGGAGGCTTTTTCACTGCTTTTTCCGCATTTCTCCTCGGTGCAGGAACTGCGCAGACTCAGGCCTTGCATTGCGAGTACACTGAAACGCACGACGTAACAGCACAATGACAGTAATTAGTGAAAGGTGATGTGTATCACGACTTGGACAACCCATAATATACCACCATGACGAGGTATCGTGGAGAGCCGGGGCTTAGTTGTTGGTCAATCTCTCGCAAGGCAAGCCATAAGTTACTTGGAGCAAAAGCAAGTGCGAGCTCCTTACCATATAACTGTGCTAAGTGGTGATGGTTAGGCATGCGTGGAATGGACGTGGAAGGTCTTGGGAGTTGGGCAGTATTGACGTTCGTAGTACAAATTGTTCTATTTTCGAGCGATTCCAATGCTCCTCCGTTCCCCTGTCAGGCCCATTCAGTGATGCGATTCTCGAGATCTAACCGCCGTCGAGTACAGTGTCTATAGTTCAAAGACAGTTCTATCGGTATCTATCTCTATGATACTGGATAGTCTTCCTGTAACAAACGTTAAGGCAACCTGACTCAACCGACTGCAAATACCAACCATCCCCGTCTCACAATTTCTCGTCGGCCTCCTCTGACTCCTTCGGCTCTTGCAGTACCTCCCTCAACCACATTACTAGCGCCCCCGTCCACTCTTTCGAGACCGGCACATAATGACCTCCCGGATGTACTAAGACCCTCGTCCGATCTTCTCTGCACTGCTCCGTAAGGCCTCTACTCCGAGATTCCTCCACTACGGTGTCAAGGCCCCCAATGAAATGCAGCGTCGGGGTCTGAATCCCGCCCTCATACATCCACTGTAGATCTTCATCCCTGGCCACGAATCCAGAGTACACAACACCGAACTTGAGCTGTTTCCCACCGTTCGCCTCCCTCAACTTGCGCGCCCACGAGTCCTCGGCAGCCAGGTGCGCAGGCAGAGCCCGCTCAGTCTCGAGCGCCGCAGCGACGAGGGAGGCCATGGCGCTGCCCTGCGAGAAGCCAATGACGCCGTCGACGCCGCCGTTCTCGCTGACCGTCTCAGCGACACGCAGCATGCCCTCGGTGAAGCCCTTGTAGGTGCCGGTCGCCTCGTCGCGGCGGAACCAGCCCCAGTTGTCCGTCTCCTCGTCGTCGACCTCGTCCAGCGACTTGCCCTCCGGCGGCTGGTAGCCGGGAATATCCGAGGGCTTGAGGCGGTGGGGGGCCGTCGGGTAGATGAGCTGCGGCTGCAGGTTCAGGGGCGCAGTGCCGAGGAATTTCTGCAGAATCTTATTGAGCGCGCCCGTCTTGTTGCGGAACAGTGGTCCCGATTGTGTATAACCTTGGAATTTGCGTTAGCGCCATGCTCTATGCGTCGAGTTAAAGTACGTGGTTGACGTTATATAGGGGGGGAGTGCGAGTGCAATGGGGGGATGAAAGATTAGGATGCACCGCATGAGATCTCAGGACAGGGCATGAGGTCGAGGTGCAACCAGGTGTGTGAGGCATTATGAAAACTTATTTTTACCATGCAGCATCAAGATCTTGAATTCCTTCTTTCCATTAGGCTTGGCTGCGCCCTTCGCTGCGCCGTTTTGCGCCGGAGCAGACATCTCGCCAGTACAGTACCTTGCGGCCGGGAAAACTCCGAACTGCAAAAACTTCAAAGGCAAGGAGTGACGAGCTATGTTGAGATGCAGGAGCATGAAGAGCACCGGACTGGGAGATGGATGGTAAGAGTTGGCTTGCTGTGTTATTTTGAGGGATTCCGTAATGGGGCGATTTCTCGGTCAGCCCGATTTGTACAGGTGTTGATGCCGACTCCACCGATAAATTCGGTGGTGGTGGTGGTGGAGGAACGTCGGTATTTCTGGAATGGCACAACTCTACGCGTACCACTGTTCGAAATCGTCAGATTATGCATCAACTACCTGAACATCTTGCAGTAATGACTATTTCAAAGCGCGGTACGATGGGCGGTTCCCAAACGTATCAGTGCAGGCACAATATTGCCCAATTCTGCGGCACAATGCTCCTGCTCTACTCAAATTGTAGTGTACACTGCGCAATTGCCATGCGAGCCTGTATTTATCCTCATTATGCATGATCCGATCTCCATGGTCGAACCAATGCTATGACCATTTAGCAGCCAGAGATAGTCCCGTTACGCCTTAGCCTTCTTGCCTTTCTTCTCCTTGCCGCCCTTGCCTTGTGCACCTGGCTGGATCCGAGCCATCATCTCCTCCTTAGTGATGAGATGGTCGACACGCTCCAATAATCCAAGCAGGTCCTTCATGTTGTGGCTCCATTCATTCAAGATGTCGTCGGTGTCTCTCGGTTTGGCAAAAGTCACGAGCTGTGCGGGCCGGTCGATACGGGCATGGATGGTCTTGGAGCAGACCAGTTCCGAGATATACTTCTCGGTCTCTTCTGCTGTCAGATCAAGCAGCTGTGTGAGGCGCTTCATGCCAATGCGAGTGTAGTACTTGGCGATGACTCGGACATTGTGCTCAATGACGCGCTTCCTCAGATCTTGCCAGCGTTCGTGTGCCTTCTCATCCCCGGAAGCATTGGCTGTGTTGTCGAAGATATCGGTGGAGCAAAGGTGTGGGCCGTAGACTTTGGCAATCTCGGGCCACCGCATCAGCTCATGGACAGTGAAGTGCTTCAATAACCGGGCGTCATCTTCAATTTTCTCATTGCGAGCATCGCGGAAGACGCGCTGCAACAGATCATGTTGCTCGTTGTCGTGGGGGGCAAGGATGACAAAGTAGATGATGCGCTGGAGGGTCTGCACAGGCAATATTAGTGGCTGTTCATCTCCGTCCAGGGGAGCAAGTACTCACGGGGAGAAGCTTCTTGGGATCCTCCTCTACGGCTTCCGTGTCTAGGACCTGTCTGTAGTGCTTGCATACATCCAGGTATTTGGCATCATGCTTGGCGAGGAGGATCTGCTGCTCGTAGTATCGCAGCTTCAAATCTGTAGTATCGTCATCCTTGACCTCGGGAGCCTCCTCGCCCCGCTTCAGCTTCTCTTCCCGCGCCTTCTTCTCCTTCTCTAGTTGCTCGGGAGTCTTCTTCGGTTTCCGAGCCAGAAACCTGGTGCTGATCTTGCGCGAGAGGATGCCTGCCTGCTGCCAGTCGTCGTTCTCAATGCAGAGTGCCACTTGCGCCAAGATGAACTCGGTCTTCTCGCGCCTCTCCATAGACCCAAAAGTCTCGACTTGAAGCTCGCATAGAATGTCTGCGGCAGCCTTGAGGTCGCCCTGCTGCTTCTTGATGTCGGAAAGAATCTTGGTCACACGGGCTCTCTCCACCTCGACAAAGATCTTGCCTTCTGTGACGGTCCTTAGTGTCTCGATGACGGATAGCTTTGTCTCGAGGTTGGGCGTGTCGTCGATGAATGTCATGACCGTCTGCACCATCTTGGTGATGGCTTGCTTGAGCTGACTGTGCTTCTTCGACAGGACCAGCACTTGGTCGTTCAACAGGCTCCAGTTTCCAGCTTCCTTGCATAGTGTGCATATTGCGATGAGGACTCTCGATGTTGAGGCGAGATCCGATGCCTGTGTACACATGCATTAGTATACACCCTACTCGCCGAAGATAGCTGGAAGAGCGGGTAGTACCTGTCTGGTCTGCTTCTCGAGGACTGTGAGCTTGTCGATGGCGGCGGTGAGATCGTTCTGCGAGACTTGAAGTTAGTCATGCGCCATACACCGAAACCAGGAAAAGCGCAGCGCATTGTACCTTGGCCAGCTTCTCAGCCTCGGGGATCTGTTTGTCAGCCTCCTTGCTGAAGTCCTTCTCGGGCTTCAGAGCTGCGTCCGCCATGATGGAAGATCTTGGAGATTGGAGATCTGGAGTTCGTGTGGTAGAGGTAGGGGGTAACAAGTTGTGATGTTGCAGACGGGCGGAGTGGTGGAGGTGGGAAATCTGTGGATCGGGTGTTTGGTGTTGACGTTGAGCTTTGGTTGACTGATGATGAGCTGCTACTTGCAACCCGCAAGGCGACGAAAGCTCAGGCTGCCTGCAGCTGGGGCTGTTGGCCTGTGCGTCTTGGGAGCTAACATGGGTGGATAACAAGCAGGGCTTCATTATCGATAAGACTCTCCAACCATTGTGCCGCCCTAAGCTTGACAATCTAACATGACTACATTGTATCCTTCTTTTAGTGAACAAGCAGACGATGTCTCTTTCCCCATGCGGGCACTTATTGCCACGTAGTACCACAATTACATAGGTACCTACATTGTACTCAGAAAATTGCCTTCATTCTCGCAGTCACCCATCAATACTACTTCATAGTACGCCTTAAATCAAGATAGTCAAGCATCATGGCTTTGTCGGTAGGTCTCGTACATGTGATCATTCTTCTTATTAAGTACCTATGTAGCTACCCAACTCTGGGTTGGTCAACTAGATTAACACACAACCAAATAAACCTATCACCTCACCCACAAAAAAAAAAAAAAAAAAAAAAAAAAAGTCAATGCACAAGAAAGCATCACGTTCCTCCGACAGACGACAATCTTGATGCCATTTTAGGCGACAACCGGGAAATGGAAATCTCCCAGTACAGGACGCGGGCCGTCTTTCCATGGAAATGGTGCTGCACTCTCAACTCACTGATCGCATGGGTCTCTACCATAATAAGCGTAAACCTGACCCCAGGCCTCATTGAGACCCGCAGCAGGGACGGCGAGACGACGTCTCTCCAAAACACTCATAGCAGCTGATGCCTGACAGCGGAAAGATGCGAACCTCCACTCGATTTCTCTTTGGCCATCTTCTTCCACATCTTCGCTAACAATGAAAATCTCATCAGTCTGGAAGTTAAAATAACGGCCAAAAGTTTCCATGAGGGTATCCACATTGACGACAGACCTGGGCCCGATGATATTGACGACCCTCGACTCCGGGCCTGCTGGCCGTGAAGGAGTTCGGATACGGTTATAAACAACTCGGGGCCATACGTTATTAATAATAAATTCTCCAGTATGTGCTCGGCGGAGGAGTTCTCGAGCACCTGTGTCATTGAAGAAAACCACCTTTGCTGCGCAGGCCAGATGGCCCTGAACCGCGTCAGGGGCATTTATCACGGTCGCATAGACCTTGCCGCATCCCCGCAGTGCGAACAATAGCTCACGATAGGCTGTCTGATTTGCTTCAAGGCGGAGGTTCGTGATCCATACCGAGCTAGACGCCCATTGGGGAATATTGGCTGACTGGTTGTCGGCGAGGGCAGCATTGCCTCGATAATTCGGCGAGCATGTTGACATGTATGGTTGGATCCAGCCTACCTGTTGATGGACATCCTGCTGACCAGGGTACTGCTGATGGACATCCTGCTGACCAGGGTACTGCTGATGGAAATCCTGCTGACCAGGGTACTGCTGATCAGGGTACGGCTGATGAAGGACCTGATGATGAAGTTCCTGTTGGTGAAAGGGCTGCTGGTGAAGGACCTGCAGGTAAAGGGCCTGCTGACCAGGGTCCTGTCCCACATCGTTGCTTTCATGTCGGTCTGCCTGTTGAATTGGATGCAGGTATCGTTCAACCGCTTGCTGCATGCGCAGCTCCATTGTTCTTTGGCTGAGTTCATGCAGCCTATCTCTATTGGAATCATTCGGAACACCGCTGCTCTGAGATTCGGGCTGAGTGTTGCGAGGGCGTCTATCTCCGATAACTCCAAACTGCTTGTCGTCTTTATTGCTGTCAGAATGATATTGTTTCAATGTAGAGATGATCATACCTGTTGAGTCGTTGGCAGTTTCACTGCACGTGTTGGACTGGGGATCATTATCCAGCATATCTGCTGGATTGTGAGAACCTAGGGTTCTGTGTCTATATCCTTCGGCGTCCATATCTTCCACTTGATTCCCACTGTCGAAGGGCTGGTTCTCAACGATACATGCAACAGAGCTTGTGAATACCTGGAGAGGGTCATATTTAGCTAATATTCGGTGGGTTTCAATGGGTTTAAACGCTGATGCAGAGATGGGAATGGTATCAGCGTGGTACCATGTTAACGATGGGTGAGTTCTTCCAACGAGATCCGGTCCACATAGATGACAGAATGGGTATGATGGCTTGTTGTGCTCCGTACGATGCTCCTCGTTGACAAGACACTCCCTTGCCTGGACAAACGCTCGACGAGGAATGATATGGACGCCTTTCGATATGTGTAGGGTTCCCATCATGGCCAAGGGGTGGGGAGGGAATTATGGATGTGTATAGGGGATATATGGGTTGTATTTTGAACCTACCTCTGAGTGCAGGTTGCTGCGGTTCTTTGTGGGATCGAAATTTAGTTGACTATCGTCACCTCGTTAGAGCTCTGATTATATGTAAAGTGGCGTGGGAAGATTTAGAAATATTTAGAAACGTGAATAGTACTGCCACAAGGATGACTAGAATACCCTTGGTGTTCGTACTGTAGGGATGGATTTCTGTGAAGGGGAGGGGTCGTTGATATACGTCTGAACCGTACAGTGGTATGGCGGAGAGATATTGGAGGGAAATTTGACAGGTGATTGTATTGTATTGTTTTGTTGATAAGTACTATATGAGATGTGGAAAATATAACATACCTTTAGTATACGCTGCAAGGCTCTGGTTTGGATGCCAGAAGAAGCACTCGAAAAGGAAATAACTATAGAGTGAATGTAAGCTTCTAAACGCCAGAGAAAAGAAAATGATGAAGGAAATCGACATTGTAAGGGAGGAAAAATTAGAGGCGATTGAATACCAGTTCACTGACGTTAATGGCGATTCCAGTGACGTTAGTTGTGAATTCACCAATAATTTCGTGATTTACTGACGCTCACTGTGTGCTCACTGGGATGAGTACATGTGATGGCGACCAGAAACAGAAAGTAACAGCGGCAAATTAATGACGGTCAACAGGGGATTCTTTTCGAGATGGACAACCAAAATGGGTCAAATGTAGCTTTGAAAGAAACAGCAACTAACCTTCGTGCTTGTCCACAGACAAACAAATGAGCAAGCGTCTCGTACAATGGCGAATAGAGTCCGTGTCGTAGATGTGGTTGAGGTATGCAGAAAGGCCTAAGGAAGTCTTGACAGATTGTGTGTGTGGGGGCGAGAGAGAGAGAGAGAGGGAGGGAGAAAGAGAATCGGAGTTGTAGAATTTATTGAGGGTATGTAGAAAGGTCCGGGGAAAATCTTGATCTGTCTGGTAACATCGGCATCGCAGAGTTGGTTGCTTAGTGACCGTGTTCTTGTCCAGAGTTGGCAGGATTTAGTAATGCTTCTTCAAAGAAAGAATGGAAGAATTCAGAAAACCTCAGAAGAGATAATGCGCACGCGTAATTTGATTCACGCGTAATCTGATGCAAACGCGTAGTCAGTGGGAGCAGATGGAAGCAGAGATAAACCCCGTCGCGTAGTGGCTCTCTACCACAAGTTTCTTCTTAGGCAGGTTTGTTTCTGCCCGGAGAAAGCCTCAGGCGCTTAAGATTACAGAAAAAGCATCCATACAGTAAAACGCGCTAAATCCAGCACAGCAACGGACTGGGCAGAGGCAAAGAGTCCTTGGTAGTGCAAATTCAGCAGCGCAGTCATCCACTGCTGAGAAAAGTTTCTTGACAAATTATCATGTTCACTGGGGCAGAGTATCACTGCAATTTTTTATGTTTACTCGAGTTGTTCCAAATGACTATCAGAGCGAAATAATAAGACCATCCATCTCTACGACGTTCATGTTCAATTTGTTGCTATCCTCTTCCTGATAGACACTTCGGACTGGCCCATTTGCCCTCAGCAAATACGCACGATAAGGTTATTTTAGACAGTTTGTAAGTCTCTCCTGCGTAGCGTTGAACATTGTAGAAGGTTTCATTCAGCTTCTATTGCCTGTCAGCGAATAGACGATGTCCAGCTAAGTGGAAGTGAGAGGAGCAGCCAGCATTTCGATAGCCTTGACATCGAGCACAGGGTATCGATACGAGTTAGGGACCCGGGAGGCCCAACTATAATACTGATCAGAGAGGTATGGCGCCGCGGTTCTCCAAGGAAGCATATGTGTTCCAACCTGAATCTCAGCACGAGAGTTAACGTTTCCAACCATAAGTGGTTCCAGCAGGGAGCAGAGTGCAGAGCTCAAACAATATTTTTGTCACCCGTTCATGAATCGCAACGCTGTGTCTTGGAAGATGGAGGAGTCGTTTTGGCACTAAATCGACAGCAAAATTCGCTGCTTTTCGAACAAGGCATGTCACGCATGGTACCTACTACACGGGTCAGCCCAAGATGGATACGGAGTGCGGTCTTTAGCTAATCCAAGAACCTTCCACGAAGGTCAATGCTCGAGACTATGCCTGGCGATCCACATCCCACGTCGGGGATTTGCCTCCCCTGCATCCGATACGAATAATCCATACCCTAGGACATCGACCTGTCCCTATGTAAATATTCAACCAGGCTTCCCAAAGGTCAAGCAAGATGCGAGGGCACGAACCCGGAAGCTTCAATATGCAGAGCGAAAAGAGGGATGACACACGCACACACACAAACACAAAGATGGAGATGGAGATGGAGATGGAGATGGAGATGGAGAGGGAGATGGAGATGGAGAGGGAGAGGGAGAGGGAGAGGGAGAGGGAGAGGGAGATGAGAAAACTGTGGGCAGAGACACCACCCTTCTACGTATAGTTGAGACTAGGCCGATGGGATAGAGGCAGCCTCAATGAATCTTCCATAATTACAATAGTTTGAATGGACCTGTGATCCTTTGCTGTGGTGTTCAGTTTCGTATCTTGGTCCTTGAGCTACCCATCGAATACATGTGATAACTTTGATATCCATGCCCGCATCGTGACGGACCGTGGAGGCTATCCAAGTGAGGTTCGGATCCAGCACAAGATGTGAAGCTTATTCTGCATAGTACACCTCCAATGAGTAGCAATTGTATCGCCGGACATTAGATGTAGGACTGTGACATGGTGACTGTGTACAAATGTACGGTACCTATGGACTTAGAGGGACGTAGATTGTGCCAAGGGTGTCTCCCATCGGTAGTATCATCATGGATACCATCAATCACGATAATTTTTCTATGTAGTGATCATCATATACAGTCTCGATTGGGAAGCCTAAACCTCTCTATAGCCAAGTACACTCTACGACAACGTTCGTGATGCCTGAGTTAGGGGCGCTCCTACAGCGACGTAACATGACTCCTATTGGCAAATTTAGTTGACAGGGAAGTTCCTTTGAAATAGAGGAGCAAAATTAGATCTAGAATCAGTAATCCAACATCTGTGTAGGGCTTGCTTTGATTGGCGCGGAACCGCCATATTCTACTGCTTGACAGTCATCTTCGAGCCAATAGGTGTATGATTTGGACGAGTATCCCTAGAGCGGAATCGAGAGTGTACTCGAATTCATGGCGTTCAACGTTCAGAGGATGGATATTCATGGAAATTAACCGTCTACTCGAAACTAGAAGCCGACGGACCAAGCAGTGTAACACATATATATATATGCGCATCCTTTTTTGGATTCATATGCATATAAACCAAACGACCACTCCGTATCCTTCTCCTCTGTTTTATCTTGAACATTCACAAGGTAAAAGATCTGAACACCATCTTTCAGTTATTCTCCTATAACAACACGAAGTTCTCTTTTCCGACTTCCTTGGGCTATCCGTCTGTTAATAGTCGTTGCTAACATGGGTATCCCCCCTTAGGTACATCGGGCTGCCCAGAGGCACTGGCTACCCATGAAGCCTTCAAGTACGACCCTTCGTTGCGATGAGACTATTTATACCGAGCCGTGACAGTCACTGAACGATATCAGTAAGGAGACGCAAGCCTGAACATGGGCTGAGGATGCTCCCCTACGGCAGGAGGTTCGGCCATTCGAAGGGAACTTCAGAACAGATCCGGTTTGGCACTAGAGTAACTACACATGGCTGCCATGAAACCCCTTTGACCCATGGCGAGAAATCAGCGTCATATTGTAGTTCTAATGCGGATCAGGACAGGGTACAAGTAGCCTTCAGGCTTTTCTGCACCCATCTTTAGATTAGCACATTCTCTCCCAACGTTTGAATGCCATGACAGAACACACGGAATTCAAGGTGAATGGCAACACGTATGGCGAGCGTGTGGTGTTTCCAGACGGTGGTTGCATGCATTGGGGTAATGTTGTACGTCTCGGTGCCTCACACAGTAAACCTCAGAAGGACATGGACGACTGTCTAATCAGCTTGGTAGATGGAATTGTCGTGCCTTTACATCTTCGCAATGTCGTGAAAGAGACGTCCGGAGAAAATACGACCTTGTCAAAGGTTGATGATGTAGGAATCGTTCTTCTTTTGATTTGATTTGGGAATGTTTCGAGACTTGGTATCATCGTTTACAGACGTAGTGGACGATTCTTTCACTGCATAGCTGTATTTGAAGAGATCATTCAAACCTCGAAACCAATGTCCTCTGCAACGCCATCTTGCTGTGGTTCTTTTTAGTTCCTTGGGTCACTATTTAAATGTCTTTCCAGGTCATAGGACTTGGGAATCATAAACCCACCTAAGCTGCCGTTCACTGTCCTTCCAACTGGCCCACATCCCTGCAGTGACCACATTGGAGGCCCATGGCTGGAATGATGCGTCGTGCAAAACGAGACGATCTTTCGCCGTCTGGCCGGTGTCGTACTTGCGCGGAGAAGAAGAGGGGTCAGGGCATTTTCTAACCAGCGTTAGTATGGAGAACGTGACATCCCTGATTGGAATTTCCAATTAAGGAATGACGGTTGCACATCAATCGATCCCTCACGGAGAGATGTACGTTGGCGAGCAAGCCAGAAGCCGAAGCACCAGCCTTCAGCAGAGCCTCTCTATTGTCGCCGTCGGGATCATCTCCTATCGGACCCTGCTATCGATCATACGTTTCAACAGTAGCGGGGTAGCGCAGACGGCCTCGTCCTTATTTACGCTGTTAGGTGATGCGTGAATGGCTTGGCAGCGCGGGTTACTTGTTCGTCAGGTTCCGAAAAGCTCGATGGTAAGCGGACTTCCCCCGCTACGAAATGCACCTAGCCAGCATCTACTTTGGGCTCCCATGATTGCCCATGGGGTTCGGTGGGGATGCGATTACACGGCGTCGATACCCTCAATTTGTACAAAGCATGGAGGTCCGCAAACAGTCCGAGTCGCGTTAATCATTCCTCGAATCTACCAGATATCAATCGATAACAACTTGAACTGACATATTAGGTGGGGCTAGGCCGTCGCACTTTGGGCATGTTTACGGTTTCAGATTCTATGGTCCTGAACAAACTCTGAGACGATCTCTCTGAACACCTAAGATCGAAAGAAAAACATCGCATCACAATTGATTGTGGGGTTGAATGCATCCGTCACGCCTTTTCTCCCATACGGCATCTATCTATCATCAGTACTAGTTGCGAGACACCCTACAACATGGCTCCCGAGCGACTTTCGACATGTCACTCCCAGGCGCAGGAAAATGACCTCGACAAGGAGAACGACGTCAATACGTACCGTGTCGAAGCCAACTCTGCGGCTGCTGCTCTAGCTGCCGCAACGGCCGCTGTTAGGCCACGGATGTTCTCCCCTGGGATGATTAGACTATGGATTATTGTAATGTCGCGTGCAGCTAAGACGTCGAGGTATGCTGACGAGTTCTCAGTGCCTTATCGGATACACAGTAGCCACCATAAATGGATTCGATGGCTCTCTTATGGGCAGCCTCAACGCCATGGAGCAATATCAAGATACATTTGGTCTGAATGGTGCCGGCGCGAGCAGCGGAATTGTTTTCATAGTGTACAACCTAGCCCAAATTGTGGCATTCCCCCTCTGCGGCTTGCTGGGAGATGGACTGGGTCGGCGCAAGACGATCGCGATTGGATGTTTTATTATACTCGTCGGGACGGCAATACAGACCCCTGCTCAGAGCATGGGTTGGTTTATTGGTGGCCGAGCTGTGTTAGGCTTGGGCGCAGCTATTGCTCAAGCAGCGGCGCCCGTCTATATCGTCGAGGTCGCGCATCCATCATTCCGTGGAATCATAGGGGGCATGTATAATAACTTCTGGTGGGTTGGAAACAGTGAGATAAATTTTCCCGAGCCTTCCGCGGAGTGTGTTACTAATTTCTTTGGTGGCAGTTGTTGCAAGTTGGACGACGTATGGCTGCAACAAGAACATTTCCAGCAGCTGGGCCTGGAGGATTCCAACATTGGTTCAATGCTTCCTGCCTGCAATCGTCTTAGCTGGCGTCCTTTTCTTGCCTGAATCTCCTCGGTGGTTGATTGCGCATGACCGACATGAGGAGGCAGAAAGATTCTTTGCCAAGTATCACGCCGACGGCAACCGTAACGCACCCATCGTTCGTCTCCAGATTGACGAGATTCTGGAAGAGATGCACCTTTACCGCGACGATAATCCTTGGTGGGACTTTCGCGAGCTTTTCAATACCCGTCAAGGTCGTTATAGGACTTTTATGGTTGTTTGCATGGCCTTCTTTGGTCAGTGGAGTGGCAACAATGTGGTAAGTCCGACCTTGTCAATCGTGGCGCATCACTACGGGTTTCCCTGCTTCTATTTGGCGTGGGCCATTCTCCAAGACATGGGCTAACGTGTGCTAAGGTAAGCTACTTCATGCCTTTGATGTTGAAGGAAGGAGGTATCACCAATACGTCGACTCAATTACTCTTGAACGCTATCTACCCCATTTCCAGCATGATCGCTTCCATCGTTGGTGCCATGCTACTGGACAAGGTGGGGCGTCGAAAAATGCTTCTTGTTGGGCTGTTTGGGGCCCTGGGCTCGTATGTCATGTTGACGGCCTTTACTGCTGAGGCTTACCTGAACACGAGCCTCATTTATGGTGTTATCATATCAATCTATCTCTTCGGGATATTCTTTGCCGGTGGATGGACACCGTTACAGAGTCTCTACCCAACCGAGTGCCTCGAGAATCGGACGCGTGCCAAGGGTGCGGGGATGAAATTCTTGTTCCTGAACATTGCCAACATGACCAACACCTTTGGTGTCGCGGTCGGTATTGACGTGATTGGCTGGAAACTCTACCTCGTTTATATTGGTTGGCTATGTCTTGAAATAGTAGTTGTCTACTTATTCTTCGTCGAGACGGCTGGAAAGACTCTTGAGGAATTATCGGTAATTTTCGGGGCGAAGAACCCGGTCAAGACAAGTCTGGACAAATCTGAGCTCATTATCACGACTCAAGGTTACGGAGCTAAAATCGATGTCACAAAGGTAGCATGATATGGATACGGGGAAATCTGGGGCGTCCATATCATTCAGGTCTATGAAGAACATCTAAATCAGCCGATAGTGGTGGAGGGCACCACTTAGTGGCATGGTCTCGGACTCGTACGCAGAAGTACTTCTATAGTATCCTATCATTACATTTTCCTGTACAGGTGATCAGTCGAGGAGACATTTTCCGTCTAGTCTTGGTCTCCCCCTCGGCCGGCCAAAGTATGTGGTGACTGATGTGAATCGAAGTTGACGATTTCAAGCTCAGGTTGGCATACCACGCTGCATGTACTCTGATGCCCTTGCTGACTTTGTCGAGAAGCTAGTGGTGATACCCGCCCACCGAGGTAGTTACCAACTTGCACTGGCTGTACGCTTTCCTTTTGGCACAGAGATAGCCATAGGAGTTATCATGGGGAAGTTGTACGAATTCATGCTGTTCTAGTCTAGGTCGCCGGTAACGTGGAGACCGGGTCATTAAGCACTAATGGCCTATCCACTCATTCTTCGAGTCTGATGTCTCGGTTTGTTGCTCGCCCCCTCTGTTCTCTGGGCTCTCTGGGCTCTCTTGCTGCCCTGTTGGCATATCTGTCCGTTTTCGGAACCGCTTCCGAGACCTTTAGGGGTGCTTCCCTGTAAGAGATGCCGTGGATAGCGCTCTTAGCCGCCTGGGCCTGTTCGCGGGTCGTAAAGTCTACAAAGCAGAAATTTCGGCGACCCTCGCCTGGCTCGCCTGACTCGCGCGGGCTCACTCTCTTACTTACACCATCCCTATCGAGGTTGTTAGTATTGTGGACCACTCGGATTTTGGGGGTAGAGACTTACACTTCAAAGTCCTTGAAGATGTCCCGAATCTCCACCTCGTTCTCAGCCTGGTCGAGCATTCTCGGCAACCCGCCAACGTAAAGCTGTCGGCCCTCTTCCTGAGCCTTTGAGGACTGGAAGGGTTTCATTGCATCGCTGGGGCCACTCCTTGCCGCCAGCCTGTCAGGCTCCGCCTGGCCGGACCCTGAGCGGTCCCAGTTACCCCAGCGGCTGTTGCTGGAACTTTGGCCTTCATCTTGCTGCCATCGGCCTGGCTGCCGCATGTTGCCCTTGGGTTGGCAAGGCCGGCACTTGACTGGCCTGTCAAACATCAAAACGCCCTCCAGCTTCTCCATAACCTCGTCCGCAGTTTCCTTCTCTGCGAACACAACGAAGCAGTACCCAGGATTCCGGCCACTAAAAGGGTCGACTGAGATGTGAACCTTTACGAAGCTGGGAAATCCGTTGTTGACAAGAAATTCTTCGACGTCCTTGGGAGTGGTGCTGTACAGAAGGTTTCCGAGGTAGATCCGACGGCCCTCCATGATGGCTGTCGCGGTTTCCGGTGAGTCCTCATGTTGTCGATTTGGCCTGTAGACTTTCACGTCGTCTGAGCGGCTCCTCTCTGCGAGTGCCACATTCGGCTGGCGTTCCAGAGGCTGTCCTTCGCGCGAAGGACGATCCTCCCTAGGGGCGCGCGAGGCGTAGTTGGTCCGGCGCGGCTGGGCACTAGGATCCACGGGGGCGCGAACCCTCCAGTTCGATGAGTCTGACATTGTTGTTTGACGATCACGATGGTATGGTGGAGTAGGGGAGGAGTCTGGAGTGAATGTTTGCTCAACGCAGGGTTTTTCGCTAGTGCCCTCGTGTGATGAGCTTGTCCCAAAAGAGGCCAAGCTCAGCTGTGGGTATCCAGGGGACGTTTCGCAGCCGCACACGTTTTATATGTAAGAACAACAAGCGGCAATTTGAGCGATTTGGACTAGCCTATCACTAGTTAGAACACAGCCACTTAATGAATCTGAGCACCTTTCGAGCGCCAACTCGTCAAATCCCTCTCATATCCGTCACTCGTCCTACCCACATAAAGCACTTGGTGATATAAGGTTTATTATTTTGACTAAGCTCTCATATCTGCTCCCGGTTATCGATTAACAGCGCTGTAGCAGAACTTGACTGTTTTTATAGTTTATTATGTCATGGTTTCCATGGCTTTTTACTACCATTGAATTCTGCCGACATGTCATCGTTAAATGTATTCGTGACTGATTAATGACTGATCCCAGAGGTAATATAATCGCAAACTATCGCTTACTCTTCACCACTCTATCATGTCCCCCAGCCTACCAGGTAGCAGCAAGAGTGTGATAGCATTGTAAGGATATCGAGCTCCCAGGCTTGATCAAACTTCTACCGGCCAATCAAAACTCTGGCCCCATCTAGTTGGGTGCAAGCAAGCTATTCCCTTTTGATATTTCAATCCTAGCGAAAACTAACATGAAATAGGGAACGTACTTAGTGTTCTGCACGATGTCTCTATCACTAGACCTAGGGGTGGTCTGTGCACCCTACTTGTACATATGAGATGCAGAATTGAGAGGAAGCAAAGCCAGAGATGGAATGGACAGTGCGATCTTGGACATGAAAACATACGGGTCTCAGGGGACAAGATCGCTATAAATTGCTTGTGAAGTAGGGTATTGCTGTAGAAGAGTGCTTGATCATGTATAAAACGTTGGAGCGCTAGGTGGTCTTTACCTTGCGCAGATGTGAATATCGTGAAAGGCATTAGGATTCGGGCAAGTATGGTGATAATTGAGTCCTGCCACAGGTCAGATTGTTCTCGGAGCACCTCGACTGAAAGGCTAGTCAGTATGGAGCCGCCGCCAACCAAGTTAATGGAACTCGTTGAGGTTTATCGAATCAATAGGGATTGTGGGGAGAAGCCACGCGTGAGTGCTTAGCATTTTGGTTCTTGAAAACGTATCGGGCTCAGGTAATGATCAAGCATCCCTAACAAAGCCTTGATGATCGATTAACCAACTTCATCATCAAGCTCTGGGTGATGGACATGTAGCCGGTGGCCAGGGTTATTGTCCTTTTAACGTCATCAACACCGAATCATCTAAGATTGACCTCCGACGGTACTTGAATATAATGTTTCCTGCGTGTGGTGGCCCAGATGCTTATTGCAAGCCAATCTTGATGTATAGACAGCTGGGTAAACACTTTGATGTTTATAGGCGGATCTTCAAGCACATAATTGGAATGCTACGTCTATAACGCGTTGTCTTGTTGCCGTTCCAGGACGGTGAAAGCAGCAAATAGACGAACCAGTACTAGCATTCTCCTTGATGTGCTGCAACGAGCACTTGGGCGTTGGTTCGCTCGTGTACTTGATCGTACGGATGTCCGATGCATAAAGCCATAAAACGCCCCATCCGACTATATGACTGTGCTGGGATGGGTAATATTAATTCCCGGAACGTGTTCGCCAGCTCTGTATTACAGAAGCACTAACATATTTGGACCGTCGTACTGGTCGAAGTCGGGTGGAAGTTTTCTAGTGCACGGCAAACATGGCAGTCGCTCAGAAAGATCCGAAGCATGCATGTCGTGCACTATGGGCTAGTTGTGCAGTGGAACGTCCTTTTATCTATAACGTACCCAGTTCATCCGATGTCATCGCGTCTCACGAGGATGGCGGTATTGTAGGACGGCAGCTAAGTGGAAGCACCATCCCCTTGTGGCAGTTGAGCTTGGCACGGGGAGCACTAGCGCCGATCACATTGGCTGTCAAGTAGGAACCAGCAAGATCCACCTTCCACGAGGGGCAAGGTGCGATATAGCTTATATCTAAGGAACCCCTGCCACCTTTCGGATTCGGCACACTATTCGCTATGCCTGTGGCCTTCATTTGATTCCCTATGGACCTTGTCGGCACCCACCGAAAAGCTTATTTCCTCTCGCTTCTCTGGTCTCATCCAGATAAAGGGCACAGTATTTCTTGGCGGACAGACTGAGAATGCCCAGGCTTGCTCACTCTTGCTTGGCTTTCTTGATCTTGCAGTCTTGGCCACAAGCCCACACAAGCTATAGCTCAAAATGGCCATCATGAAGTCTCTCACTGCTTGGTTCTTGACTGCATCGGCTGCCCTTGCCCTTGCGGCTCCATCAGCCTCGCCGTTCAAGATCGACAAGAGGTATGTCGAGGTCCGTGATGATATCACGTACAATGTCTTTGAGCACGCCGCCACGGGGACCAAGATGTCCTTCGTCAACAACTCCGGCATCTGCGAGACAACTCCTGGTGTCAACCAGTACTCTGGTTATCTGACCGTCGGAACGAACATGAACATGTGGTTCTGGTACGTATGGTTCTTCGTGGATGACTGTCCGCTATGGGCGATCTATTAATCTTCATGAAAGGTTCTTCGAAGCTCGCAACAATGCAAGCACTGCTCCCCTGGCCACGTGGTTCAATGGCGGCCCGGGCTGCAGCTCCATGATCGGACTGTTCCAGGAGGTAAGCGACAAATACCGCCCCTTACCAGTGCTACATTACCCTACTTCCCGTGAAATGACCCGACAGATACCTCTTTGGTTTCAGTGAGCTCGTACTCCAGAAATCTCAACACTAACCATTTACCTTGCACACAGAATGGACCTTGTCAGTTCTACGATGGCGCGTCCACGCCATCACTCAACCCATACAGCTTCAACGAATATGCCAACATGATCTACGTTGACCAGCCAATCGGCACGGGCTTCTCGTATGGTACTGATACCGTTACATCCACAGTCACTGCAGGTTAGTACTACTCACACTCCCGTCACTCTTTGGCTCGCATACCAGGCTGTTCCAAGAGCATGCGTCCCGTTTTGGAATCTGGATTAATAGTATTTGTATAGCACCATTCGTCTGGAAGCTGCTCCAGGCCTTCTTCACCCAGTTCCCCCAGTACGAGAGCCGCGACTTTGGTATCTTTACTGAGAGTTATGGTGGACACTACGGGCCTGAGTTCGCTCACTACATCGAGACTCAAAACGCAGCCATCGACAGTGGGAGTGTCTCAGGAGAAAAAGTCAACCTTGTCGCACTCGGTATCAACAATGGTCTCTACGATGAGACGATCCAGTACAAGGCCGATATCCAGTTTGCTTATAACAACACCTACCGCAAGCTGATTACGGCCGCTCAAGTTACCACGTTGAACAATGCTTACACATCCAAGTGCCTGCCTCTGCTCGAGAAGTGCACCGGTCTCACTGGCGCAGATACCTACTGCGAGGAGGCTTTCAACACTTGCGACAATGACATTGACGAGGTCATCTACAACAGCGCCAACTTCGACCCGTATGACGTGCGCGCCGGGAGCAATGACCCGAACCCACCTGAGACTTACGCGACGTATCTTGCCCGCGCCGACGTCAAGAAAGCGATTGGTGCTGCCACGACGTATCAGGAATGTCCCAACAGCGTCAATTCCAAGTTTTTCACCACCGGCGACTGTAAGCTAGAGGGACCCCATACCTACGTTTGCACTACTCTGATTTACTGACAATGCATTAGACCCTCGCTCTTTGGTATCCACTCTTTCGGAGGTGGTTCAATCAGGTATCCGCGTCCTCACCTGGGCTGGTGATGCCGATTTCATCTGTAACTGGTTCGGCAACCTTGCCGTTGCCAATGCCCTCACTTACTCGGGTTCGGCCGAGTTCAAGGGCAAGGCGCTCGCATCTTACACCGTTGACGGGACAGAGTTGGGCCAGTTCAAGTCGGTCGACAACCTCAGCTTCATCCGAGTCTACGGTGCAGGCCATGAGGTGCCGTATTATCGTAAGTCTTACATTGGCCATTGCTAGACAATTGATGATTAATTCAATGTTTGCAGAACCCAAGCTCGCCCTCCAGGCATTCACCCAGACGATGAAGGGACAGCCAGTTTCATCTACTTAAAGATTGAAAGGGAGGAGCTTCAAATGTCGTAAAGTCTCTCGACGGACGAGCAGTGCGGGACCGATGCGGGGCGCTTTAGTGCTTTCACTCACCACTAGTAGTGCTAGATGCTGCCACCGTAGTAGGTCAACTCACAGGAATCACGACATCATAGTTCTCTATCTTCCGGTGCATTGTCTTGAAAATATATACACTATTCATGATTCAAAACAGCCTTCTAAGATCGACGGCAGGAATACTCTATGATTTCAGTGACCATTATGCGCCAGTTCTTGATGCTGTCATCGCTCGGATGCGGGGCAAGGGCGCCATCAATGTACCTTCAACTAACTAATCGCTGTTCTCACTTCGAAGTATAATTGAGCACAGGCTATTCCTCACGAGATCTGTCATCATGTCTGCTGTACTCTTTTCCTCTGCTTACTCGCACTTTTAATCAATGGCTTGTAGACCGCAGTGGTAGCACGGTGGAAACAAGCATGTGATCTGCGACACTACGATCTGTGTGCATGTTTGTATGAGGAATAGAGTGTACCGCGTACACCGTCGGCGCATGGATTGACGCTACATCAGCGGGACAGGAAGAGCAGCTTAGCGCGCAACCATGTTGTTCACGCCACCATTGCGTCAACGGCAGTCTGCAGTAAGATACAACTGAACATTATTCATTTGGGCGACAATTTTAGATGGAACTACAATGGATTCTAATGAGCATGGGACGCGGAGCTCCCATTGAGGTTTGAGATATACTATTATCCCAAGCCCCAGTATTAGCCAGTTACTTGATCTAGCAATGCCAATCGAATCACTGGTCAAGACGACAGAAGGATTAGCCAATATCAAGATTTTAGACCTATACGCTACTCATTCTA
Source organism: Seiridium cupressi (assembly GCA_036674765.1). NCBI lineage: Eukaryota > Fungi > Ascomycota > Sordariomycetes > Amphisphaeriales > Sporocadaceae > Seiridium > Seiridium cupressi. The sequence continues at coordinate 97,468 of JARVKI010000062.1, forward strand.
CTCTCAGACTTGCTAATTCTGACAAGCAATTGCAGGCTGTCATGGTCAAAAGTCTTTAGAACTTGGAAGTCGGGTTACTGGAACTTTGTTATGACGCCGACTAGGCGTAAACCACAGTAGTTGGTCCGTGCCACCAGTTCTCATTGGCCTGCATAGTAGCACCATCTACGACTCACCGGTCTCTGCCGGTATTACAACGACGTGAGAATGATGTATTTCGGCGAGTTTCGTTTCGGTCTCTTCCTCATGACGTGGATTCTAGCGCAGACATTTGTTAGCTGGTTTTAATCGACCGCGCACATGGTTGAGTACATAATGCCGTTAGAACCTGGCTTCAACGAGGCATAATCACAAGTCAACTTATACGTCGGAAAAAATCTATATACGACAGGGCTGCCATAATCACCCCAGAAGCACTTGCAAAGCTTAAGATGCGATTCCCAGCAATGCTGACCGCCCTCGTCGGGCTCTCCTGCACTACACACGTCTTGGCAGACGAAGCTCGAGCTGTTCCTGAGGCTGGAGCCGCGCGACCTGGGCTTGCTATCAGACAGCAAGCCGCTTGTACTGCAGCAGCTTCATCGGTGCTCAGTGCAATCCCAACCGCGACGGGGACATTCGGCAAGGTCTTTTCATCCCTGATCGGCACGGGCGGTGCTATCAGCCCTACCCGGGTCTGTCAAGCGATCCAAGCGCTCCCGTCTTCCCTCGAATCAGAGGCTTCATCATACGAGAACAGGGTGGCTTCGTGGTGGAGTTCTGACAGCTCGCGGATCGCTTCTCTAGTTTCGTCCTGCTCGAGCGATTCTCAGATACAGAGCATTCAGTCTTTGACTTCAAACCTTCAAGCCTATGCTACAGGTTGTAATGCTACCAGCTCGTCCGGGAGCGCCTCTGGAACCTCGTCCGGAAGCCAATCGACTGGATCCGGTGGGGGCGGCGCCAGCTCTACTGGATCCGCTACTGCAGGGTCATCTGCCGGTGCACCGAAGGAGACGGGATTCGTTGCTGGCGCTGTTCTGGCTGCGGGTTTCTTAGGGGCCGTCATCGTTTTATAGGTAATGTAATACACAGGTAAGGCACTACGATAGAAATCTGTTCCAGTTTTTGAGCACCCATATTTACAGACACTATCAGGATCAAATAATATCGCTATTTGGAGAGCAGAAGCAGCCCCAATCCAAGCGCAAGCCTTTCTTGGGATATCAAGTTTTCACGCAATAATATCAGTGGGGTATATTATGAGACATACTTGGCTAAGGTAGTGTTGCTTAAGAGTGATGGAGTAAGAAGATGTGGTGAACAGGAGCTGCCTATCCACATATGCGGTACGCGTGACAAAAGTCATTAAGGGTTGTACAGACAGGGCGGTCCAAAGTTCGGTCGTGATAACGACCAATGTCCCATACATTATTAGACAGCTCGGACTACACACGAATAAGAGAGCCTTTCAACTTCTAAAGTGGTTTTCCCTATATGGTGAATAATAATATATAAGGCCTGTCTTGAAATACGCCAAAAATAGATGACAACGAAACAGGAATAAATGTAGACACGAAGTGACACATGTGACGACGGGGTTACCGAGCTCGTTCGGCGGATGTCCAAAATAACCGGTCATCCCTGCTTGCTGCACATGTTAGCCACATTAATGGTTATCGAGTAAAGTCAACTGGTAAGCCAATTCGGTGGAAAGTAAATATAATATGGTCAACCTATCACTTTGCGCGTGCTTCAAACGATATATATAGTGCTTATTCTTTAAACCGTTTAGAGAATTACCATTATTATATAATTATCAATATAACCCTAGTGTGCTTAGAGGTTTAAATATGAATAAGCCGAAACCCCGCATCTGGTTGCAACCAATCCCATGAGCCAAATTAGCGAGCCCTCTGGAGATCTAAACTCACACAAACTGACAAGCAAGTCGTACGAACAACAATGTACTAGGCTCCAAGGCTGATGCTACTAGACCAAAATATGTGGCTTATTAAGACCGACACACTCAAGCTCAAGAATGTTATCAATCCGGAGCCAGGTTCCTGCGCGATCCTCTCGCATACCTGGAGAGAAGAAGAGATTTCTTTCCAAGATTTTCGAGATACTGATAAGGCGAAAGCCATGATGGATTTTGGAAAAATTAAGAAGACTTGTGAGCTAGCACTGGACCGAGACATCCCTTATGCCTGGATAGACACTTGCTGCATTGACAAGACTAGTAGTGCGGAATTGTCAGAGGCCATCAATTCCATGTTCACATGGTATCACAATGCCGCGGTCTGCTTTGTTTACCTCTCAGATCTGGGTCCCTCGTCGGAGCCGACTGTGGTAGCCTTAAGGCGCTGTAGATGGTTCTCTCGCGGTTGGACTCTACAGGAACTCATAGCCCCGACCAATGTACAATTTTACAATAGTCACTGGCAGCCAGTCGCCACCAAAACAGAAATACCAAAGGAGTTGATGGAAGTGACGGGCATCAATGAGTTGGCGATTATCTTCCGAGACAGAGGCACAGATGTGCGGGAAGTTCTTAGATCCCTCCCTGTGAGCATCAAGATGTCCTGGGCAGCAAGCCGAGTAACAACTAGGCCTGAGGATATGGCTTATTGCCTATTGGGTCTTTTCGACATCAACATGCCAATACTCTATGGGGAGGGTGAACGTGCGTTCATCCGGTTACAAGAGGCAATTTGCGGGCAGACGAACGACCTAAGCCTGTTTGCATGGACCGCGGCCCCGGCTGCCTCGTCTGTTCCATCAACCCCATATAGGAGAATACTTGCTCACCATCCAAGAGAGTTCGGCGAGCAGCCTAACAAGCTCTCCCCGGAGCGCCACAGCTTCAACCTGAGTGTCTGGGGTTTCGACTTCCAACATTGTGATTTTACGATTACGAATAGGGGCTTGCAAATGGACAATGCACGGCTTCTCCATGCACCACACAACAGAATCTTCATTGATCTAGGGCTTCCAGTACATGGCACTAATGGAGATGTGACGTCCGACGCTTCAATAAAACGCGTGGGGATCTTCGTAGAGTGGACCCCAGAGGGATATTTTCGAGTCAAGCCAGATCGAATGGCTGTCTTGACGCGGAAGGAGCTCGGAATGAGAATAAGGGCGCATCGAATCTATGTCCACACAATTGGCAGAGCTCCGGGTTCTACTTTCAACAGCTACTCAGCCGTCATTGATGGAGCATATAGCAGGCTATATTTTGCGATTGACAAGCGTTGTTACGCGGAAATCTTAGACGCTGCTCCCGCATCAGCCTGGAGTTACAACAAAACGGCGTTTATATTCCCATTGGCGGCCGAAGAATTCGCCGGAGTCCTGCACTTGAAGCTGCGAGTAGAAAGCTGGATTGGTCAAGCCGTTTTAATATTCTACAAAACGCTCAGCACAACGCATTGGCGTTATCATATAATCATCGAAGGGTCGTCGGAATGGAATCACTGGGTGCAAGCGGAGTACGGCCTTGAAAACCTCTTCAGGTCCCGTATATTTAGAGACTACATGGAGACAGTCAAAAGGGCAATGAGTACAGCGCCGGAAGGGTACGAGGCCAGGGCGACATTCGGCGTTAATCGCCTGCGTGCAATCCTGAAGACGTCTGAGTCTACTCACCGGCTGTCCGAAAGCATTCTTACATATGATTACCGCGGCTGATATTATATCAGGTTGCATCTATTTGGCTTCGAAGAAGGCAGGGCTTTAATGTGACGAATCATGATTACGAAAGAGAGATACTGCTCTTTTTACTGAATCTAGGCCTCATCACTGATCGATTACTTCCTCCTGACACTTGCAGACGAGTCGTCCGGCGAAGAATTCGGTATGGGGGTCTGGCCGTGTCAGAATAGGGGCTCCAGCCACCTGGATTATCGGGCCTCACAGCCACTACATATAGACTAGCTACCTCCTCCTCTCCTCCTGCCTCTGGTACCCTTCTGATACTCAATCAATCACTTGATACACCTCATAGCCTTCGTTCCATCTCAACAGGCCGAGACCCACCAACACAGCCCATGGCAGCTGCCTTAGGGTACCTTGGCATCATATTTGGCCAATCTACGGAGGAGGCATGATCTCGTCAGGGCACCATGACATTGGACTCTGCCACTTTCAAGCTCCTTGAGATGTACAAATAGGTGTCATAAGACTTCCACACGGCAACAGTCAATCAATTATAAGCCTTAGGAATAAGACAGACATGGCTTTTCGATGACGAGGCTGCTGCGGGGCACTTTTGGTATTTTTCCTTGGCGTTGTAGTATTCTTTAGCTGGAGGCCTCTCTTGGCCACCCGCCCCACCCCCCCGATGATGATCATGGTAAAGGAGACTATGTTATTATTATTGGCATTGCAAGTAGACTTTGGCTAGTTGATATCTGAAAAGATTGGCTAACTCTTTACAGGACATAGGCGGTGTACGTGGGACTCACAGCTGTAACCCTCAGTGGACAGCCTAAAATGACATTTTTCTCGTTGCCAACATACCTTGGGGTACCACATACCATATTTAACTGCATACGCCGGGATCGGCATTTGCGGTTCGAGACCACGTGTTTCCCGGACCGCCGGGAATTGGTAGGTCAAGGTCCTAATGAGTATGCCTTTAATGCTAATTGCATTATGCTTTTCGGCGATATAAACCGCATAACGCCGTTATTAGGATATCCTGCGTGGGAATTGTAATCGACATTGTAACTAGGGGATGAATGGGGAGGCCATGCTCGTTGTTCGTTGGACATTGCAGATGATGGTCAGTCGGGATACGTCACAACTGCTTCCATGCATACATTCGAGTTCAATTTTGGGGTAAGTGTGAGTGTCACATCTTTCATCTTTTTGCTTGCTTTCCTCTTTGTTGAGCTTCCTAGCTTGGTTGAAAATTAGGGGCTTACCTGGAAGTTTTGTGTTGATCCAACCAGGGGTGTTGCTGTGCTTATTACGCTTACTGTGTCTGATGCGCTTGTTGTCTGCTCTAAGGAACTAGACGATGTAGGAAGAGAAATCGTCCCTACAGCGCTGGAAGTCTTCATATCAAAAATGGTCGTTTGTAGAGTTGTCGGTACCGCTCTTGGCTTTGAAGCTGACTCCGACGTGTTTATAGATGTCTGACTCCTTGTGTTCGACTGAGTAGTACCAGCCGCTGACGTGGGAGCCGTACCAGCTCCTGATAACCCTTCCGATGAAGATTTGGTTGAATTGATAACCATAATCAGTACTAGAATTACAATCACTAAACCGAGGACGAAGCTGCATATCCAGCTGATAGGCAGCCCATTGAACTTCATGTTCCAACTGACCCTCCGTTTTCTCGCTGCTGGCATATGTGGGCCTTGGCCTTTCTCTTCGAAACCAATCACCACTTCCGGCAGCGTCCGGTCACAAGCGACTTCGAGACCAACTGCTCGAACCACTTCAAGGCCACCAATTGAGTATATTGACCGTCCCATGACAACGGTCGTGATGGTTATTATGTATGATTACAAATGGAATGAGACACTGCTTGTTTGAAGGGCAAAAGGTAGAATTGGCAGCCAAAAAGAAAAGTTGGGATTTTGAATTGGATATCGGAGGGACCAGTTCACGCCTTAGCCAGGTTGCGTCTATCCCTCTTCTCCTACTTCTGTACGCTCCTACAGTGGCTAGCCTGAAACACGGGCCAGTATTGAAGTCAGTATTGGAACCGTATGAATTCTGCATGCTGTGCCGCCAATATTGGCTTGATGCATCCCAGCTGAAAGGCGTCTGCTTTGGTTGGCGGGATTCCCAAAGTCGGCCCAAATTCCGCGCCCGAACAACCTAGCGTAGGATTCGCCCCCCTGAATTGCCTGCTGGAATCTGGTGTATTTGAGGCCTATCATCTGGATGTGCGACGCGTTCTGTTTCAAGGTATCATGAATGATGTCGATTGCTTTGGTTTTGAATTTGGTGTCTTTAAGTGTATTGCTAGATAGTTCTCTCGCGGGCGCATTTACAACTGCATCTAAGCAAAATGTCAACCGATACATTATAAACTCAATGCGAACGGATTATGCTGTCAATGTGATCGGTGATGTGATTGATACTGAAGGGCGACAATAAGTGGTGGGGGAGATTATGGAGGCCTGCAGCGCATCCAGCCTTGGTGGCATGAGTGGTGCGGTGTAGCTTTGGATCACCGCCTGTCTGGCTGTTAAAGTCGGTCATTATATGTAGGGAGAACCACTGAGCCGAAGATTGTATCAGAATGGGCCCCGGGATCCGCATTGAGAATCGCAATTTGTTTTATTGTATAGTCGTGTACTCGACATGTTGCCTGCTTACCCGGGTCGCGAAGTGAGTACGGTAAAGCAAAATCGCTGCGGCAACAAAAGCCATGGTGACGTCTGATACAATCAAATAATCACTGGCAATGCGAGATTCATTGAATAATGATTTCTGCTGAAATTCACCCGGGAGTGAGCACGTCTTCACAAGACATGAGTATTGTCAAATATATTTGCATTCTTTAGGTCTGGAGGCAGGATGGGCCATCGAGGGCCGTATGAAACTTCCGTCAAGCACACCGTTCAAGCAGCAATTGCGGCTTGTGAATAGTTTCTCATATCTTAATTAACCCTATCCGGCCTCATCTCGGCTCGTCTTACATCATCCCTTGTTAGCTCTTACTTGTCGATTATGGGCTGACTCATCCCGACCGGCTTAGTCGAATCTTGTGGCTGCACAGGGTGACTACATGTAGTTGACCAGAGTGCTACGGAAAGTTTCTTTTCCAATACAGTGAATATGTGGTCTTTTAGTATGTAGCGAGCGTGGCGTTTATAATCATTTTGTCGACTCTTTAGTACTTTCATGCTTATCCTGACCGGCAATGAATGGATTGCCTTCTAATCACTCACAGTAACTTATTTGTATGTCCAAGAAAGAAATCAGAAAAACGATCCACCGGGAATGACTATCCTTAAGCGTAAAGAGGAGTTGCTTTCCGCCCCTCTGACTCGATATGAGGACTCATTGCTGAACCAAGCCTGCTATTGGGTGTTCTGAGTGGCTGATCCTTCTAGCTGACCAACAGTCAGCTTGAACTGCTTGCATTTCAAGGCTACAGCTCAGTCCATCGAGCGCGTTGGTTAGAATTCAATGGATGATTTGCAGGACTTTAATCCAAATCAGGCGCCACGTAATATCTCGTATTTCAAACGCTGAGTGGCGCACAATCGGAGCCTTAGTAGCGCTGACGAGTTTGCGGCACGGAACCTGTAATACGAGAGGAATGAGTTGTGCGGTATGTCAGGAGATCATTTTACTACCCAGAATCAGTAAAGACTGAGGAGAAGGCGGTTTTCTGTATAATTATAAGTAGTCTTAATCTGCATCGTAATTCGGATCTGGTCGACAAATTTTCTTATTACTCCTAAATATTTAGTGGTGATTAACTTGCTATACCACAACCTTTGGACCATAATTGTATATATTAAACGCCTTTCTACACGGTTAAGATGCTCGCCTTAACGCTTTCAGCCTCGCTCTTGCTCACCTCCACCCTCGCCATTCCCTTGCAATCACGGCAAACACAGGTATTCCAAATTACTGCCCTCTCCGCCAGGTTTCCTACAGACGGAACAACTGGCACTGGGCCAATAGACTCTGACATCAGCATCACACTCACGTACCCAGACCCGTCGTCCACCGACGCGAATCTGACCACGACCTGCAGCTATGCCTGGCCCGCTAGCCCGGGCCCCGGCCCAACCAATTGGACCACGTGCGCCGACTCTCGGGTGCAGTGGCGTCTGCCTGAGAAAGGCTGGACAAGTGATACCAACTTCCGTGTCCAGGTCTTTGAGACTTTGACTGATGGGTAAGCATGGATGTATAATATTAGTGCTGGGAAGGCTCTGCTAATCACGACGAACAGCGCTGGATTAGAGGGCTCTCACTACCTTGACTTCAACCCCGGTGGCACGAACGACGACTCAGCCTACCTGAGCTGCATCCAGATGGGAAAATTCAACCCACTCACGTGCACATTGGGCGGGACATTAGCGCCACACCAGCCACCGGTCATCTTGACCGCTACGCCTCTCGCTGCAATTCCAGAATAGGTCCACGGGGAGCACATTGTAAGGAGAAAAGACGAGAGTTCGGTGTAGGCACTGTGTGTTTCATTCAAGAGTAAGGGTTGTTACAATAAGAAAAAACGACGTATTTCGTTGAGGCAAATTGTCAAGAAGATTATAGTCCATCCGGAAACTAGGACATACTTGGATGAGAGTGGGAATACGGTGATAGGCGCCGGAGTTTGTGTTAATTTCGGCATTCTCAATCTATATTATTCTCCAGAACGAGCGTGCTTCTTTGTTCCCTCTCCTCAAGTATGAGCGATACCCAACGCCGATTGGATCGGTATGAAACGACTCTCTAGACATGAACCGCATCGCTCAGAGGATGAATTCATGCGGTCTAGCAATTTGTCTTCCGAAGGGCGGTCGGCCAAGACACCCTGAGTCTACGGACAATCCAAACATCCCTTGTATAACCTTGTTCTCTATCGCCACTCGATTGCCTAATCTCCCAATCCAAATACTGTCCAGAACAAGTAGAAAAGAAAACAGCTCAACGGCAACACGGTTCCCATCGCTTGCTGAGTACCAGCACTGGAACTTGTGCCGCTACTGCTCTTGGAGCCACTACTACTCCCATTGCTGCTGCCATTAACGTCTCCATCAGACGTGACCGTGGTGTGGCTAGCCTCAAGGCTGTAGCGTCCGAAAAAGTCCAGTATCATCGGCGTCGCATCAAATGAAGCCGTGGACCCGCTTGAGTTTGCCAAGTCTTTAGAAATCGGCCAGACGTGTCCCACCTTGCTTCCATCATAGACGTGAGAGACGAGCCCAAGGTTATCACCGCTACCAAACTGGTACATCGTAGCCTCGTTCGTAAGGTCACTCGATATATTCGAAGTGCTCAGGTTATTCTGCTTCGCCCATGTCTGGGCCCAATGGGGGATGGCGGGAAGGCAGGCATCTCTTTTATCATCCAGACCGTCGTAAGGAACGACATCATCATCACCGCCGTGAAACTCCAGAATCGGAATATCGCTCCGCCCAGGCGAACACTTGATAGTGACGGTATCTGGGTCGCACCCGTCCTTGTTTTTGACGTAGAAAGCGCCGGAGACGGGCGCGAATGCTGCTATCTTCGTTGACATGTCTTCGTCGCACTAGATGATCTGGGTCAGCGATTAGGCTTCCGGGTACATATTGTGGGGTTGAAGATGTAGCACTCCGTTATCTGTCATATAGGCTGCGTCAGGTTTCTTACGGCTAGCATTCCCACCAACCCTCCACCCTGCGACTTTCCTGTGGCATAGATGCGAGACTCATCGATGCAGAGCTGGGATTCAACATGGCCTAGTATTTTCGAAACGAACCCGATATCGTCACTGTCGCTGTCGGGGCTGACTTCCCATTGTCCCTATATTGAGTGCATGAGTTTCCAGCCACCGAGGAGAGCATGTGCGGACTATACTCACGCCGACAGCCTCTGGATAGATGAGGATATATTGATCGTTGATCGTCGAATTGGTTAAGAGATCCGCGTTCAGTTGTGCTGTAGCGTCTTGGCCACCGCCATGAAACGAGAAGATGAGTGGCGACGGGTACCAAATCGAGTACTTGGGCGGGATGGAGAGCAGATAAGACCGGCCTGAAATCGTATCGTTGTTTATGCCTACCTTAGCTTCGTTATTACCACCTAAGCAACCCGATGAGGGCACATTGGGAGCCATCGCGATCAATATTCATGGTCAACGAAGAGGTTCAAAGATAGGCGCCATCATCAGGCGGGACAGCGTCAGGTTTTGAGACGCATGCGCGGTTCTCAAGCCATTATGGGCCAGGGTTGGTGATATGGAAATCTGCCAATCAAGATTTGGTCGCACATTTGTGCGATCAGTCAGATCCAGTCGCGCCAATTATGGGGCGGATTCGATATATCCACGCTGAATTTTAGTGCCGGTACATGCCTGGATCGGTTCTCAATTCAGGAAGGTCCAAGTTGGTCGGGTCGGGATTGATCGGGTCAGAAAGGGATGTTTCATAGGAAACGGAGTTCAACGGTAATCTGCCCGCTATAACATCCAGTTGTGTTAAGGTGCACAGACCACCACACATGCCCAGGTCTATGATGTCGCATTGATACTATTTTTGAAACTTATGCTGTGGGTCTGAAACCGCGTATCTATCACACTGCCACATGCAGTAGGTGGCAGTAGATATGCCAATGCTGCTTGGTATCTATGCTGGGGGCAGAGATTATCAATGATCAAAAGGCATTTATAGCTTCAGTGGACGACAGAAATTGTGATAATGATCTCCCTATCTTGTATTCGACGGGCGTGTTCGATACCTAAGAACCTAAGGCTGCGGTCGTTGTGATGCTCTCATATCAAGACGAATTCGAGGTTGGACTGCTACGATGAACTAGTTATTTCTCGATTAAAACACAGTATGTATTTTCAAATTGTTGCAGGAAATAAACCCATCCGCTCGTCAGACCCACTAACCAATTGCTTGCGACGCGGCAACCCGACAAAAGACATCACATCTCCCGCCACCTTCTGCCTCTTGTTTCCTCAACCTGTTCTTCAAAGATACCATGCAAATGCATATAAGTTCGATGCTGATTGTATTATAATTACTTTACCCTTCTGTTTCAGGCCGCTGCGCGCCGGTACGCCAAAGGTAAGGGTTAGGCTAGTACGCCGCAGGAATCAACAGAGCCTATAGACCCACATCGATATTCGTCTTACAGGGTTCAAGGTTCATTTCCCACCTTCGCTATACCTGCGCAGCTTCCACACTAGGCATCTGACGCTTTTTTTATAGAGTTTTCCGTCACACGCGGCCGCGACAGACGCAAAGTCACAATCTGGGAGAGATCCTGGCTTTCCACCAAGAGGTATTTCCTGTACCAGTTCACGGGCATCACCACCCCTACAATCAAATACAAGAAAGCTACATGTCGGCTACTAGCCCACGGCACCATAACTAGCAGGTGCTGGCCGAAGGCGTTTATCGCAGTGCCAGCCTCACATTATCAATGACAGTGTGGCTACTCTTAGTAAAAATTCAAAAAGGTGCCTGATATTTGGTTATTCTATATCATCGTACTCCGGACAAAGTTGAGCAAGATAGGCGATAAAGACTCTCAGTGCTACTGCAGATTGAGGAGTTACATACGGGCGGCTTCGATAATATCTTGTAACATTCGTTTGGCTTGATATTAAATTGGACCGGGGGCTTTCCTATTGCTAGAAAGTTTATTTAACCATAAGCCCTACTTTGATTTTGTATTCTCATGGGCAGCGAAGATATAAATTAAGCCAGCAGTGCCTATGCAGATCATTTCGCCCAAGACTAAAGGATATTTATTAATTGACTGAATGTTATATTCCACAGCTTTGGATAATCCAGATAATGTTGGTAGTGGGTCAGTCTGCCAAGATGACTTGCGTTATGCACACCCTCCAACCAGCCGTCTCCAAAAGTGTCCTTAATCAGTATTTGACCCGCGGAGTGAAGGGAGAATAGCCGTCGGATTTGGTGTGACATACTATCTCGTCGGTTCAAGCTTTCACTCGCATGCTGTTTGTGCCGAACATTGCCGGTCGAGCTCGGCAGGGGTGAACTAGAGGATACTCGGTTCGAGCGTGAGTACTTGGAAAGTCCATCCACAAGATTTGAAAACGTTACGATTACCACATAAATGCAAGAAAGGTCCCTTTCCGCGCTGATGATGCTTCCTTCGCACATATATATTTGATGGCATATCATTGTTCGATTTCGCAGCTCAACTTCACGATATTCTGACTTGATCTTGTCTTGAACAGGCCGGCGCCGTGGTCAGGAGAGTCCTGAGCGGCAAACGCAATCGAAGCATTTTCGTAGACTGTACACATTTGTGGAGATTCATGCTGCAATTCTGCGATACATTCTTGTAGATCGCACAAAAAGTCGATCCATAAAAAGGGTATATTCAATGCCGGATCAACCACAACCCCGTCGCCGCAAGCTTTGGGAAGTTCGTCAAGCAAAATCCTTTTCTCAAAATCCAAATAGGTGGACCTGGTCACTTTACCGATCAACCTAATGCGGCTTTCAATCTGTGCTCTTTTTGTCCGGCCCCAAACGGATTTTTGTCATTTCCGCGCATGTGGTAACATCCCCCTTTGCGAATGTCCGTTTTGTCAAGATGGACGAAGGTATGGGGAATGAGTTGATTGGTTGTGTGAGTATCAGTAGTAGCCGTAAGGAGAATAAATAGCTATTATATGTCCACATGATAATAGAGGTGCCGCGTATGCCCGAAATATTGGTGGCCGGTACCTATCTCAACACGTTTTGATATTCTTTTTGTCGCGGAATCAACACCTGCTCAAGCCGGCAGGCGCACATTTGCCGACCATCCAGAAGCTGTCATGTAGTCACTTTGGCATGTAAACCAAGTTGGACCTTGATGAAGCCTTGGCCGGTTGCTCAGATTGATATGGCGCATGGGAACGGATCTCGGTCATGATACGATACAGGGTGCCTACTGTAGGCCGACGACTGATTCTGGGCGGCCGATCTTGCAGTTGCATTAGCTCTGCAGCCATCTGGGCGTCACACGGCATATGTAGCAATACGCATATCCATAAGCATCCGCCTACAGGCACACCACATCAACACCGTACGCTCAAGATACCAAAAGTCCAACCAAATGCTGCTGCATCCCTTCCGTGGAACGACGCAGCGAACTGCGCTGTGCCACCGTCCTCGAAGAGGTGCAGTGTGCAGCCTGGATGGCCTTCGATACACCGGGGAATGCCACGGGTACATGATACCAAACGACACAGCACGAGTTCCTTACGGCCTTGTGAGAAGTGAGGCAACGGACCAGATGTCGACTAGGTCGCCGCCTTGTATTTGTTGCATTAATGTGTAGCAGCTATGAAATCCTTTTACTGATTGAAATTCCTGTAGTTTCCCCTTCCGTCTTCGATACGTCTCCCTGTGTTTGAATCTTGAGGAATGGTACAATCAGAAGACTGGTGAAGCTTAATGCAGTCGCTAGTAAAAAGAGCGCGGCGTAAGGCTCGAAGGGATTGTGAGCATAGTAACCACTAGATGCCGGATTCGCCTTGACGCTGGTAAACAGCGCTGCACAGATACCGAGACCTATGGCTGTGGCCAGTTTCACGGCTGTTTGGAAGATCGAACTTGCTACTGACTGCTGCGACTTTTCCAAGGAAGAAACCACGTACATCTTCAAGGTACTGTCAGCAAGAGGATCCTGCAAGTAGCTTTTTGCAGAGAACTGACATTGACGACATTGAACTCAAAGTCAGTCCCAACTACCACAAAAATCAAGGCTGGAAAGGTAAGTGCCCAGTATGAGATACCAGAGCGTTGAAGTGCCACTAAAAGGAAGGCACTGGTAAATCCAGCGGCGCCAATTGCCATCAATAGCTTGTTCGACACCTTGTGTAAGAGTCTCCCAGCTAGTATCTTCAGTCTGTTGTTAGCATTGTCCTCCAAGTCGAATTGGGTCGTCTTGCATTTATAATCACCCCAGAAACTGCCGACGGCAACAAGCACACGGCAGCTATTAGCGCAGAGTACCCAAAAATATCTTGCAAGTAGAGGGCTGTAAAAAAGTAAAGAGATGGAAATGAGATGAAACCGAGTAGTAGTATAAGAAGAAGCTGCGAATAATAAGTATTTGAGATATTCATAAGGGGCCTTGTTTAGTTTACTAGACTGAATTCTCTGTCTCGCCAGATATGCATCGGCATCAAAGGATGCTGGAAGTTCATCTCCCACCAGATAAAAACGGCGAGCAATGCGGGCCCCAGAACGATGAAGACGATGATATATGGCGTTTTCCAGCCATTAGGTGCATCGGGACCAACGCTTAGTGCTAAGTTAGCATATATTACATCCGTAATTGGGAAAATATTTGAATACCTGATACCGACTGTGAAAAGACCGATTCCGGTGATCGTCAGGAATGCTCCGACAAAGTCGAATTGTTTCAAGGATTCCATATTCAGAGGGAGTTTTTCGCCGTCATCCGAGGGGACTGTGAAGCATGCAATGATGGCTACAACTAGGTACAAGGCGGCAATGAGCCAGAAAGCAGCCGGCCAACCGAATTCCTCTGTCACGATACCAGAAATTATGGCGCTAAAGACAAAGCCAAGGTGATTACCTGAGCTATAACATGCAAAAGCGTAGTTTTTTCTTTTGGAGGGTTTGTCGTAAACACTCCCTAAAATACCTTGAGCTGCGGGTATCATAAATGCCGCAATAAGTCCTATGAATCCATTGAGAATATCTAAAGTGAGGGCGTTACGTGAGAACCCCGTCACCAAAGAGAAAAGCGCGATCAAAAAGAGACTAATGATCATAATACCTCTTCGGCCGAACATATCTGCAAGCCTGCCAAAGAATAGCATGAATGAGCCCGAAGTTAATCTGCTTGCAGAAGAAGTTGTAAATCTGTCGGACTCTTGGAAGAATTTGCAGAGGCTTACGAAGATGAAGCCATCATCCATGTCAACTCAGCAGTCGCCATACTGAGATCTCTTTGGATCGCAGGCCCAACAATGAGAATGCTCCCTTGAAGAAAGCTTGGCATTGCTATAGTGAATGTTGTGGTTATTACAAACAAAACCTCTTGAGCCAGTGACCGGAAGACTGCTGGGCGACCGTTGGGGTTGGCGGCTTCGCCCGCGGAATCCATAGCGCTTTCGGTATACTGTAGTTGTTGCAATTGCTTCGAGAGGGTTAAATTCTCATCACACTCCCGTGCCACGCTCTCTATTGGGTCCATTCTGGCCATTAACGATTAAAGCATTGATCATGGAAATAGGTTCTGATAAAGATGGGATGGACGCCGTACAAGGAATGACACAAGGAGCAGGATAGCATCAAGGATCGGTTAGATCTTAAATGAGATTGATAATCAATTGTCTTGGTAATCCCAGGCGGCAAGTCGGTAAGCCACGTTCGGAGGGTAAGGTCAGGAGAAAGCATTGGACACAACTAAAGCCCATGATTCGCTGAGATATGTGACCCTGCATGTGGGTTTGTGGATTAAGGTTCACGCACAGCCTCAATGCGTGAGCAAGTCCGGAATTTATGCCTTGCAGAGGGGAAAGATCGGCTGATTTCGGCAAAGGTCTAGCTTTTTTATTGACCGGAAGCACGGGTATGTACATAGGCCCCGTAGAAGCTCACCGGTTGAATGTTTACATCTCCCTGTCGGTTGATTCTTCCTAGAGGAGGGTACGACAATCGAAACAAACATGCATGATGCGAGACAAACCCTGCAAAGATAAAACTTTAATGCCCGCCCGGCAAATTTACATTACCGATCAGATTGAGCTTCATAATTTATGTGCAAAATTGGTGTGGGGCTTTACATCCCTGTGCAAGAGTTCGGAAATGCTCTGATGTAGTCCTCCTGACTACACATTCACAATACAGAAATATTGGCAGGCAAGTATTACTTAGAAGTATGTAATATTTATTGAGATTATCAAGATCTAATTTGGAAAAAAAACCTTTCTTTCTGCTTCCCAAAACATAAAAATTGGAGGACGACGCTGCCAAGACCATTAGTCGACATTTTGTGCCCGTCGTATCATCATGACAGACTTCCTGCCACCCCCAACCAACGCGGTTGACTGGCTGAACCTAGGAATCAATTTTATTGAAGGTGGGTTGAATATACCTCAATAACCTCGGATAACAAATCATCTAAATTTCCCTCAAGTCAACGGCCATGTCGAGTCCACCTTTTCGAAAGCCAAGGGGTGCTGGTCGCCACTCCGTTTTGTAGCGGATCCTTACTTACGACTTCATGGAATGGCGCCGGGACTCAACTACGGCCAACAAGCTCTCGAAGGCCTCAAGGCCTTCCGCGGACCTGGTGATACAGAACTAACGGTTTTCCGCCCCGACTCTAATGCACTACGCATGCAGCACTCCGCCGACGTGGTTTCAATGCCACAAATTCCAGTTGACATGTTTGTGCAAGCTTGTCTCTCGGCCGTAGCTCATAATGCTTCATTTATTCCGCCCCACGACTCTGGCGGGGCCGCGTATCTGCGCCCACTGCTCTTCGGATCAAGCCCCCACCTCATGATGTCGGCGCCTGAAGACTACAAATTTTGCGTTTACGTCGTACCTGTGAGTGGGAGCCGGAGCACAAGCCCGGCAAAGGCAATCATCGCTGAAGGATTTGATCGCACAGCGCCCAATGGCACTGGTCATGCCAAGCTTGGTGGAAATTATGCACCTGTATTGAAATGGGCTGAAAAGGCCAAGAACGATGGCTACAGCATAATACTCCATCTGGACAGTGCTAAACACGAGGAGATTGACGAGTTTAGCACTTCTGGGTTCATCGGCGTCAAACGTTCTGGTCCCGATGAAATCACACTCGTCGTGCCTGACTCCAGGTGCATCATTGAAAGTGTTACGAGTGACAGCATCATAAGAATTGCGCAAAGCTTTGGGTGGACTACAGAGAAGCGTCCCATCAACTATAGGGAGTTGCCAGATTTTGTTGAGGTCCTGGCTGCTGGAACTTTCCTCGGCCTAGTGCCGATACGTTCCATAACCCGACACAATTATCCGCCGAAGCTCTCAAACGACATTGAATCCAGCACGCATTTCAGCTTGGAGACCATTACATATATATCCGAGTCTAAGAATGATGGTGGTCCAGTCTTCCAGAGACTCTTCGCGAGGTTACGAGCTTTACAACGGGGCACAGCCGGTGATGATTTCGGCTGGAGATTTACTGTAACTGCAGAAGATCAAATAGCATGTCCTGTCAGAGAATGAGGTAGCCGTTGACTTCGTAGGGGTCTAGCTTTGTCCTATATGGCTTTGGGGTGCTTTAAGGTAGCTTGTTTCACGAAAAGTGTGACTTTCAAATATATTCCCAATAATTCTACAGCCACCTTGCGCTGGGGCAGTGGGGGTTGGCATGGGGCTTGGTTGCATGGCTAGTGTCCTGTGGTTCTGCTTGTACATCTAAATAGCCAGTCTCCTCATTTTCGTATATTTGGAATGAAACAACGCTCATTCCCATACTCAAGAGGTGCCTATACGCGCGTTCTCGCGACAGATTGGTATGTATTTTCATTTCTCGAGATCTGATCAACGCCGAGTCAATTTACTTCCGACGTAGTTAGCGCGCGTCCTTGATAATTGACGTTGGAGCCCTTGTAAGGCTAGTCTAGTACTTAACTAGAATTGGATCAGCATCCCATCCCTCACGGATAATTCCCTTCTTTGGTGCTATGTAGCCACGTGTCTCTGCGGCATTAGCTGTAGCAGTTTCAATGATCGTTAAAGATGACATACCTGCCTGTTTCACTGCCCACATAAGCGTAGAACCGCTGTGCCTTGATGCTTGTGATGGTGGGACTTTGCATTTACACTCAATACTGCGGTAGGCGGACGCCAAAGCTATCTTCATGTTTCTCCGAACAGCTTGTCGATACGTTTAGGCTTCTAACTGGGAGTTGGCGACCTCTAATATTTTGTTTCTCATCCGAGGCTGTACAAGGTGGATATTTTACGAAGTTTCTTCCCCTAGATCTCGCATGACCAAAAGAATGGCACATTTTTCTCTCATAGAAACGCTAATTGTTTAGTGAGGTATCTATCCAATGTGCTCGATTATACGTATACCGGCCTCAACTGCCGCTGTAAAAGACGCACACCCTTGAACAATAATATTCCGTTGACCCCTGGACAAAGCCCGAAACTCCCGAACGCCCTTGCATAGTCCCCACCAAGTCACCTGTGCCGTTTGACATATACCCCACACAGTCATGAAGCGAAGCATAGTTGTCACACATTCCTCTTATTGCGACGAATATGATCCCACTGATAACCCAAATACATAGATAGGTACTGAGATTTTATGCTGACAGGATATGCTAGTCCCACTTCGCTAAGACGTAGTCTCAACTGGGAAGAGAAGTGTAGAAAACGAATACAGTCTTGAAGGATTCACGAGCATAGTCGTCAGAGCTCGACAGGCCTCACCTATGGGTATGATAGATGCCATGCTTGATCATTGAAGTAATGACTGTCTATGTGGCTAGGAAACCCTTCTCAACATACATCTACCCACTCCCTCACTGCTGTTCACTATGGCACTCCGGGCTTGATGCCCTAAGTGCCAATAGGGACACTTTAGTCGCAGTGACCCTGATATTCTTGTCACGTCAATTCCTTGCTTGTTCTGCATCATCTTTTGGCTTTTTCGTCGGAGCTGTCGACCAGTTGTGCAAGTGGCGTATCTACTGTTCTCGGAGTCTAGTCGCATGTGGCCATG
The DNA here is from genome assembly GCA_036674765.1 of Seiridium cupressi. Classification (NCBI taxonomy): domain Eukaryota; kingdom Fungi; phylum Ascomycota; class Sordariomycetes; order Amphisphaeriales; family Sporocadaceae; genus Seiridium; species Seiridium cupressi. The sequence goes on from JARVKI010000062.1 coordinate 115,867, forward strand.
TTCGTAACAAGCATCCAAGTCCTGGGAATAGCGCCTAGTGGATAACGTCTTTGGTGACGTACCACAGCCAAAATATCTGCTTCTTGTCATATCAATTTTCAATCATCCTTCAATGGTACATTCGTGAATGCGCACAAAGATCATCTTTTAAAAGCCTTAAGGACTGGGGAAAACACCCGAAGTGGCCCGATGGAAGGACCTCATTTTATGGCTGTGGAATCCACTAGATGAGCCATTTCGTGTAGCTTGGGATGGCGAAAGATGGCTGGTACGGTAAGATTAAAACCAAACTTCCGAGCATCTTGCACCACCTTCATGGCTATGATTGAGTCCCCTCCGAGTTGGAAAAAGCTGTCGTTGAATCCTATCATGTTAGGTTCAATATTAAGAGCCTTCCCCCAAATCTCTAGCATTTGGCTTTCTGTTGGCGATATCGTTTTTGGTCGTTGGAAGACTGCTTTCTCAATTGTCCCCCGGTGAGAACTCTTCTCAAGAAGCTTTCGATCAACCTTGCAGTTGTTGTTAAGTGGCATCTCCTCAAGGATCTCGATAAACTGAGGAACCATGTATGAAGGAAGCTTAGCTTGTAGTGCCTCCAGCAACTGTTTCTCAATACCCTTCCTCAAATCCTCTCTCATGGGCTGCCTGCTAACCGAGCAGTGAGGCTGGTACTGCTGATCTTCAGTCGGAAATCGAAACAGAGTCCGTCTTCTGCCGTCGGCCAAGGGATATCGATGGAATATGGCATCTAGACCTCCACGTTGGGAGAATTGTCGAGCCCAACTGAGTTCCAAGCGGTAGCCTGACGCTATAGCTAGTTCTCCCAAGTCACTGAGTGACAAAGAAGGTTGCTGCTGAGCCTGTTCTCGAGCCGATGCTATCCAGTCACTGGAGTCTGTGGCCGAGTAGCGTTGATTTCGAAGAAAGTCCGCTAAAAGCTGTCCGAAGACAGTTTCCCAATGAGGTATATTACAAATCATGACGAGGTCTGATGGATTATCAGATAGTAATAGTCCTAAGAGGGACTGGCGATCCAGACTATGTTCCCTGAAGTCAATCCACCGATGCGGGTCTATCTCGTAAACGTATTCGCGTGAAGCGCCTGGCTTCGTGACATGAACAGCAGCTGCATAACGAAATATACCAGTTTCCTTGCTCGTATGGGTATTCTGGGGTACAATTTCGACGTGTTCTATTTGGTTCGGCAGACGCTCGGTAAGCGCGGTGAAAAACACCGGATCAACGAGCAAATCGGACACAGCCAATTCCATGTTTTCAAGTACGCGTTGGACTTCGTCCTTGCGTGCCTTTCCCCCTGTGATGTTTAGTGCCCTCAAAGCCATCGATTGTCGGTATAAAGCATGTGACCGAACATCATCAAAAAAGAGCATTCTAACTCCCGGAAGTCTCAGAAGGTCCTTGACCATACTCAAAAGATAATCCTCTCCAGGAACATAGTGAACCATCGATTTCAGAATGACAATTCCAGAGGACTCAAGTGTGCCGAATTGACTGGAAGCTTCGCTGGTGTTCAACACGTCAACCTGATACCTGATCTTCGAAATTGACCGAGCCGTTTTTGTGCTGAATTCCTCTGGGCTCAGATATGGCTCTTCAAAAACAGAGGTCGAAGTGTCGAAAGTTGGAAGGCTGAATATGATCGTCTCAGAAGCTGCTCCTTTCAAGGGCGAAGGGCCAACGTCGCGCGCAATTAGCAGCGGGTCGATACTATCATCCAGCCATTTGCCTATTCGCTCCCTACCTAGGGAACAGTGTTCAAGCATTGTCGAAGTGCTGTTATGCATCAAACCATGCTCATTGTCAACCATCCTCGGCGTTAGGGATATCTGCTGACTGGGCTCGAACTCCAAGCGATGGTTGCGGACCGTCACGAAGCAAGCTATCATTTGCCCTTGACTCATAGTCTCTTGTTGGATCACAGCGACGGCATTTTCCACAAATTTGTGGCTTCTCAGGATGTGCTCGATCTCACCAAGTTCTATTCGTTGGCCACGAATTTTGACTTGCGCGTCTTTCCGGGCAACAAAGATCAATCTACCGTCCTCGCGATACCGTACGAGATCACCCGTCTTATAGAGGCGTCCATGCCTTCCAGGCTGGTTTGATGATCCCCTTAGAAGCCAAACTGGATCCTCAATGAACACAGCTGCAGTCCTCTCCGGGTCATGAAGGTAGCCAAGACCAACAGGCGGGCCTTCAAGGAGGAGTTCTCCCACGTCGCCAACTGGAAGTAACGTATCGTGGTTCTCGGGATCGACAATCCAGGTGACAAGGCCAACTCCTTTTCCCAGATAGGTAACCTCCTCCGGGCTTTGTGCATCCCAATTGATGGTAGTGGTAGGAGTGCATTCACATGGCCCGTAGAGACTCATGATGCGCACCCTTCCCCACCATACTTCTACATCCCGTACCTGAACTGCTTCTCCTCCGAGGAATATTGTTTGAAGACAGGGTACCTGGTCTGGAGACAACAGCTTAGCAACAGATGGAGTAAGATCGATGACGTTCGCATTTAGAGATAGAATGCTCTGTACGAAATCATCCCGCCGATCGATCTCATTGGGGACGCAAACGCAGCCACCTCCGATGAGAGTTGCAAAGGCGGTGCCTATAGCCGCATCAAAACTATAGGATGAGAAATCATAGAACCTCGACGTGCTCGTGAGACTCATGTATTCTTTTTGATGGTGCAGCGCTGAAGCGAGGTTTTGATGAGTGATGACTGCACCCTTCGGTGTCCCGGTGCTTCCTGACGTGAAAGCCACATATACAGGAGAGGATGGCTTCACGACGCGCGGTGTTAAATGTCTTCCATCGTGCAAAATATTGCGATAATCCGATGATAGGGTTATTACTCGTTGCACTAGCCTCAGGCTTAGGCTCTCTTTGGAGGGCGAGGATACGATTATCTTCGCTCGGACTTGTTCCACAATAGTCTGAAGACGTTGCTCTGGTTGGGACGCATCGAGCAGCACGAAAGCAGCACCCGCCTTCATGACCCCGAGCATGGCCACGGTAGTCCACATAGACTTTTCGAAACACAATGGTATGATTGAGTTCGTCCTTGAATCAATGCCAAGGGCGATAAGCCGGCTGGCCAAACACGATGCGAGTCGATCCAGCTCGCCATATGTCAGCTCTCCGTCCCACGCACAAACTGCAGGCGCAAAACTTTGTGCTTCTGAGCGCTCTTGAACTAGATCATGGACACATTTGTCAATGGAAAGGGGAACAGATTGGTTCCACTCCCAGATTTGCGCCAGATCGCTTTCCGATATATCGGAGGGGATAGTAGTCGTAGGACAGTCGAGGTCTGTACGAGGATCTTCTTGGCGACCACGTATCTGTGTTGGACTTGATAACATATCATCAGGCATTTTGGTATTTGCAAGATATACAGATATTACGGCTCTTGAAACTTATTAAAAACGGCTATATCCATCCATCATATATATGCCGTTAGGAGTAGTGGCCTTCAGAAGCTGTGATGATAGTGGTAGCACGTTCTCCCGCGGCGACAAGAAATCTGTCTATATTAATGGCTTCATCTTCTTGCCGTAGGGTCTCCGCTTATGATGCGTAATGGTTGGCATCTGAGGCGGGGAAACACAAATCTCGTTCACGGTAACAACATATTCACCGGAGCTTTTGAGCGGCGGAGCACAACACCAAGAGGCATATGGTTGAAACCGGCAGTTTATGGCGTGCGGGTATTTTCTTAGTGTAAATTGTATTGTCTTGTTTTTACCTACATTCTGAACCTTGGTCTCGACTAACAACCGTCGGTAGTGACCCCTCGCGGGTCGCAGACGATGAGTGCGGATAGCGATTCCCTCAGATGTCTCGGCTGGTTTCTGCCAGTCGGGTTATTTCATGCATGCTGCACCTTTGCTGGCTGATTAATTTACCGCAGGTGCCGGTTTTTAAGTGGGTCCTGGAATGAGTCTTTTGTCCTACTTTACCACATGATCTTCACAACCGACGAGGTGATCACATACGCTGGTCCACCCTGTTCCGTTTGATCCCTCTACAATGATATGTGGGAAACTTCGGTATACCTGTACCAAAAGGGCCGGAAAGAATGCTAAAGGCCCCCACTAGACCGACTGTAACGAGTAATATCTGATTTAACAACCTGTCACTGTTCTAGAGGTTTTAACAGTCTTAGACCTGGGTATATAGGACACCGATTCGTCTTGCTGCTTTTCTAGCTCAGTTATTGTTACTTCCCATTCAGCGCCTAATTACCCATTTACTCCACTATCTCCTTCACGCGAGTTATACTGCCAAGCTAGAACTCAAGATGAGTTCCCTCCCGAACAACACCAAGCATACTGTTGCAAACATCTTCAATTCATTTCTTGCAGCTCCTTCTATTGGGGCTGCGTGGGAAGTGGGTATTCTTGATCAGCTTCGCGACCAAAAGCGCCTAAATGTTGTGGACTATTCAATCAGGGAAGACTTACACATCCCTTCCGTTCAAGGCATGGTGACGACTCTGGCGATATTCCACGTATTGAAGCGCAAGGGACAGCATATCGTACCCGGATCTTTATTCGAAGACGCCTACCAGACGAAGTCTTTGTTCCACTTCATTTCCCTTGGCCAAGGCGACGTGTTCACGCGGATGCAGTATAATTTGAGAAACAAGAATCGTGGGGGTAATTTCTATACGAGGGATCCTGCCGCCATCTCATATGCATGTCGTGATATCAATGAACGATACATTGATCCGCTGTTCTGGACTGTCATGGATGGGCTTAGCTTTGAATTTTCGGAAGTAGTCGACCTCGGATGCGGAAGTGGGGGAAGATTGATGCAGATACTCGATCACTACCCTACAGCCAGGGGAATTGGCATTGATATCGCTACGCCTTCAAACGAAGTAGCTAAAGCCGAGGCATCAAAACTCGGCTATGCCCCTCGGCTGAGATTCGTCGAGGGTGACGTACTCAAGCTGGATTTTCGCGACGATTTCAAGGATGTCGAACTCCTGACCTGCTTCATGATGGGTCATGATTTCTGGCCACGTGCCAGCGCCATCGAGACGCTGCGGCGACTACGGGAGTCCTTTCCTAAGATCCGTCGCTTTATCCTAGGGGACACTACGAGATGCATCTTGGGCGGGGGTGATCCCAAGTACAGCATCACAGAGGAAGAGGTACCCGTGTTCTCACTTGGGTTTGAGTTTGTTCATGCGCTTATGGGCGCTTATATCCCTTCCTTGGCAGAATGGGACGATGCTTTCGCGGAAAGTGGTTGGCGTTGCGTGAAACGACATTTTACTAGCGACCGCCCGCCGGTGTGGGTTGTTTTTGAACTCGAACATGCGTAACTGTTCAGCTCTTGATTAGACCTAGCCGACATGCGCAAGAATTTGCGCAGGCATAACTTGAATGTGACTGTCGTTCTTGGTTTTAAGCGGCCTGTCCCCGGTACTATGTGTTAAAAGAGTACAGAACGCTAAATGCTTATTACTATACGCTTCACGCGTCTGCGATCATTTGTGAGATAATTCCATAATGTGCTAGATCAAACCTCGTGGAAAGATGTGAAACTGAAAAAAAAAAAAAAAAAAAAAAATAAAAAAAAAAAAAAGGCACACGGAATTTTATAATCAATATAAAAAAGGTTTTTATCAGGTTAATATTAGTTTAAAAGG
>JARVKI010000062.1:121559-270663 GCA_036674765.1 Seiridium cupressi
ACCCTATTCCTTATTTAAAATACCTTTACCGGTTCTTGGATAATTTTTTTTTTATTTAAATAATTTGTTTTAAAAAAACACTTTTAAATTTTTTAAAATTAAAAAAAAAAAAAAAAAAAAAAAACAAAAAAAAAAAAAAGGCACCGAGACTTTTCGAATCTTGACTACAAGGATTTGAATCAGGATAGAATTAGGATAAACGGGACGAAATCATGATTTGCATTTAGGCGCATATAAATTGTGCCCTGCCAAGCACAAAAATGTGGTCCGTGCGAGTGCTTGATACATTCCGCGTATGTCATCCACAATTACTATCCTTGGTCGTTGTGCAAGAGAATTAAGGAGATGAGCAGGTCCGGTGAGGTCCATATAACAACAATGATTTTTACCGGCAGATTCCGGAACTTAAATCTGCATAGGCTTTCCCCATGCAGTAACAGTTCCGGGACATTGTGACTGCCGCCGGGGCGATCCGGCCGCATATGTAATCTTGCGGTTAGTGCATTGCGGTAAAAGCGGTGGGCAATTACGCTTGCCACACCGACCTGCAATTTAGCGCCTCAGAGTTTGCTCCTATGCAATAACCGATGATTGGCCACACTGCAAGGCCCTCTCCGGACCATTCTGGAAGCTTCAGTCCATGAGCTTTCATCTATCCGAATGTCTCAGTTTAGTGTGCTCCATTGTCGGATGAAAGTCCGACTGTCCTGGTTAGCGGCAATCTCGACTTCGTTACTGTTCTACGCAGGACTTTTCAACGCACTCTCAACTGTAATGAATACTAGTCTAGATAGTATATGAAACTGCGTAACATTGATCCTGGAACATGTGTTATGGTAACGACTCCCACCGCCTTTGGTCTTCTACACCCTTCGTGCCTGATACGGTTCATATCTTGTTGCCATTTGGAAGGGATTCTCGAACTAGATCAACAGTAGCACAATGAAAGGACCCTCCGATGCTGTTGACATTCTGGAAAGGGCATAGGATAGGCTCCATACCCACTGTTCTGAGCCATTCTGCGAATTTTGTGTCACTCGCTTCAACTAGAATTCGTTTGCCATCTAGGCACAGAGCGTTCAGGACCAACCACGGGCTGCACATGTACATAGGCGGCTGCGATGGCTTACGCGCCTCTGGCACGAAAGGAAAAGGGTGCAACTCCCAGTCACGAAACACTTCGTGACTCCTAAGTTCAGACTCGGATACCCGTTCAGGGTGGTAAACCATAAGCCCTTTACGCAGAGGGAGAAGTGTCGCATCAATATGCATGGCGTGCTCATCCGTAGTGTTCAAGAGTTCCACCTTATAGTTTTCGGGGATCAGAGCGCGCAGGTACTCAACGCCTTTTTGATTGGTAACATGACTCAGTTGACCAATAATGACCTTGCCAAACCGCATGAAATCAGCCGCATCGAACGCAGGCCTAGAGTTGTTGATTGACCAATGGCTGCCTGTAAGGCTCTCACTGTAGCCATTGCTGCGGGCGTCAGGCTTGGTGGTACCTTCGATATTGTCGTAAATAGTGTCGTGTCCGTTGATTGAAGGGGCGCGACAGACAGTGACTGGATCACCGTCGCTCAACTCTAATAGTATATCCGAATAGGCCAGTTCAATTTCTCGGTGGCGACAGCGCCAAGCAAACGGCGCCGTAATAAGTGTAGAACCAACAGTCATCAGCCCATCTCGTGGCATGGCCCCGGTATAGCCCTGCGCTTCAACCCAATTGACCTTCTTAGGACGATATACTCGCAACCCTTCTTTCTGCAATAGGTCCGCCAAGTGGTCCAGCTCCTCCTGAGCTTTGGTGAGGATCTCGGATGGAAACGGCGTTGCAGGTTTGAAGTTGACCAAATGTTCCGAGGGCATGGTATTTGCCATCATGTGCGGTGGTTCGGAAGGAAACGCCGAGTTCTCGGCTCGACCAACAATAACAGACTTGAGGGGTGACCACTCATCTTCAGCTGAGATAAGTCGTAGTCCGGTAGAAGACATATTGCAATATAATGTGAAGTTCTTTTTGCAAAGCTCTCGTAGCTGAGAAATGAACTCGTTTCAAAGCTAAAGTAGGGGTGAAGACGCTAGAATTCCTTATCATCACCGTAAATGTGCCACATAAGATTTATATATATGCGGTACTCTTAACCACTTTCTTATCTCGTTTATTTCTGCTTCTATCAAGTGTAAGGATCTAAGACCGGCTATTTTTATATAAAGTGCCGAACTCGGAATTTCCACTTGCACGTGGGATTTATTCCATGACTCACAACATGATAAGCATACGGATTCACAACAAGTTTGGATGCCGTTAGGTCGGCATAGACACAATGACAGCGCCCTCGGGAAAGGATTGTTGTGCTAGTCGGAACCCAGGAACAAGAATAGTACATCCTCTCTATATAAGTCTTTCAACCATAATAAGAATCGGGAATATTCATTTTGCAAGCTAGTATTATTGTTTACGGCATAAAATTCGGTCTTTTTTTCGGTCTATTTTTCTCTGGCCTGTATCTTTCTTTTCGCTGACAAACAATCTTCCTAAACAGCCGATGAGTATTCATCCGGCGTAACGCCTATCCACAGCCTCAGAAAAAGTCATAACACAAATATATCGGACTCGGGTCAACGATCACGTCGACCTAGTTTCTTATCCTGAACCTCCCGCAAACTATTATGTCTCCGCAACTGACGATGTACCAATTAGCTTTATTAGTTATGACAATCGCCGCCACGATATGGATCTGTCAGCATATCACCAATTGGTTCTGGTCCCCATTTGTTTCAATTCCCGCTGCACATCCGCTTGCCAATTTCACATCTCTCTGGATTGAATGGCAGCGTTTCCAGGGTACCGATTTCCAAAGCATATCCAAAGCTTTCGCCAACAAGGGCCCTTACGTACGCCTTGGACCGCGGGAGCTTGCTGTCAATGATATAGAGGCTGTAGGCTGTATATGGGGTGTTGGTGTCGCCGACTTCGACAAACATCCATCTTATAATTATTGGAAGACACTCGGGTATGTGTCATTTTCCCCCACGCTACCTTTCCGTCAAGGTTGCCTTTGAGTCTAGCGTATATGCTCCCACTCTTTCGATACCAGCTGATTGATTGTTGCTGAGTAGGACCTCGAACACTTTTACATCTGTGTTAGGCGATGAACACCGTCGCCATCATCGCCGCATTCGAGGTGTTCACAATCGCCTCTTTATTAGCTCGTCGCCTCATGTGCGTTCCATTATGAGAGTTTTGATGACTGAACGACTTCTCCCTCTGCTCGACCAAATTTCAACCTCAGCTGATGGAACCGCGAATGTACTGCCCATTGCGCAGTCTATCACTCTTGACTGTACCTCTGCATTCGCTTTCGGGCTCTCTCTGTCTTTGAATTTCATTTTAGACACAGAATCTCGGCAACAGTGGTTCAACTTATTCGGTACTGCTTTCCCGACCGACCAATCTTCATTTTGGCTAAGGGAACACCCACAGCTCACTAAGTATCTTTGCTTTCTTGGAATTCCCATTGTCTCCCGCAAGACTGCTAGCGCACGTCGCGAATTTGAGGCATGGGCGCTGTCAAAGGTTGACGCAGCCGAGTTGGTGATGCAAAGACATGCAGCTGGACAACTAATACCAGAAGGAGACTTCCCAATACTATACAGTGCTGTCCGAAAGCACTTGGCAGTGTCCGAGAGGGGGCCAGCAAAAGAAACCCCCACACAGAGTGTCATTGAGCGGCGGGAGCGAGCGAGTGAGTGTCTCGACCATATTGGTACGTTCTCGAAATCATAGACAAAGGCAAGCAATGGGACTAAGGCAGTGTCTTTACGTAAAAGCCTTTACCGGCGAAGCATTTGGTACGGTTTATACGTACATGCTATACGAACTCTCACGTCACGCCGATATTCAGCGGGAGCTACATGAGGAACTATGCTCTGTTGATAACCCACTCAACCAAGCTGACAGACCGGCTGATATATGCACTTCCGAGACTCTCGAACGTCTTCCTCTCCTAGGCGCAGTCATCAAGGAGTGCCTTCGACTCCGCAACACGTCGCCCAACGCCGATCCTCGGGTTACTCCGGCCCGTGGTGTTTCCCGTATCGGCTCTGTTTCTGGTGTGCCCCCAAACACACGTGTATGCAGCTATGGGTGGTGTCTCCATCGCAATCCAGATGTTTACACCGACCCTCTTTGTTGGAATCCCAAACGCTGGCTTGAGGGTTCGTGTGACAATGCTACAGCGGCCAAAAAATGGTTCTTCGCTTTCGGCGCTGGTAGTAGAAGTTGTATCGGCCAGAATATTGCCCTGGAATGTAAGGGTTCGTTTTCTCTAAATTGATCTTGCAGCGCTAACCATATTGGGTCTTTATAGTGTTCAGAGTGTCTCTAGCTACAGTATACACGCGCTATGCTACCTCTGTCGCCGATGAGTCCAATTATCCCGGTGCTAATGAGCCAATGAGCCCAGCTCTGACCGATAAGCTTTTCATAAAGTTTGAGAAGCGATATTGATCATGATGTATGGAAAATGGGGTTTGATAGCAGTTGTTTCCAAGGTTGGTGCTGTGGATAAGGCGATTGTGTTCTCTTTGGCCTTTTGAATAGACATACGGCATTGTCACTGCTGTCATTTCGTAGCACTGGGTTTTAAACGGTAGTATCTTCAAGGAGATAAGAATTGTGAACTGTCTTGAAAGGAGTGGTAGCTTGACACTACGATCAATTAGCCCAAAGTAGGATAATTAAAAACAGAAGGGGGGATTCAATACGACAAAGCGTAAAGTACTTACGTAGTAAATCTATATAGAACTAGTTGGCTCCACCTTGAGATAAAGCTCCTCCCGCTGCCGCAGGAGAGCTGAAGAATTCGTGTTCTCACACCACTTTATTTAACCCCCATACTATCTGTTTGAATACTGCTCAAAAGCCTCCTTAGCTATAGTCAAAAGTGACAGTACATCACAAAAGATCCCTTGAGTTTGGTCGAGCGATCGCCCGAAGTATCCAAGCAATATTCCTAGGCGTATGAGGTCTTTTTCCGACCCGTTTCCATTGTATATGTCGCAGAACGTAATACCAGTAATAGCCAAAGCAAGATTGAAAAGGATCCTGAGACACATGTCATAAACGGTTTGAAGTGAGATAGGTGGTTGGGATCATGGGACATACTTTTTCGTGGATTCTTCGTAATTTATATCTTGTGACAACATGTCCTCCACGCTTCCGATCGCTTCCACAATGCTTTTTCTCAGTGTACCTTGTGCAAAGTCTGGAAGGCGCAACTCTTGCCATTTAGGTGTATGCCACCGACCTTGTAATACGAACACAATTTCATAATATCGAACGAGAACCGAGATTTCCGGGTCGATGGCTGCTCTTGATCTGTTGGTGACTGGTGATTCCGAGCCCTTGCGCAGTGACTCAGAACATCTGTTTCTCCATAAAACGGAACTTTCATGAAGAGCACAAGTTCTCGCCTCAGCCTGTTCAAGACTTTGCCTACAGGCATAGAGCTGTGGTACCAAATTTGAGCAAATGGAGGCATATTCATAAAGCAGGCCTATATCTTGGCTAAAACCGTCGTCGTACAGTTCCCTACCATGTAGGAGGCCGGGATCTTGAGGCGAATGGTCAATAAATACATCATTCAACATCTGTGGCAGGAACAGTTAGCACATTTCGAAGTCTTGCAATGTACGAATGCCCCTAACCGAAGATATGCCCATTCGCATCGAATAAGGCTTTTCTATCGTATAAAGAAACCAGAACGCTCTTTGCGCACGTCTTTGGTCCTGGATGGTTGAGAACGACTGTCGAATAGCGTTCCAGCAATCCAATCGCATGCGAAGAGACATATGTACACTCTCTGCAAGCAGACGATGGAATGATGACTGTGCGAGAGTTTGGCTACAATATAGCTGACTAGACATCAATCTTTGTATTCTCCGGGGGTTCGAGTTCTACTTGCCAGTATGACAGACGCCTAAGACACAAATATTAGAATCTCCAAACCAGAGCAACTTGTAATCCTGCTAGAGTTTATTACCTCAAAATGGAGAAGGGTACTTCCGAGGTCATCATATGCCTGAAAGCGACCATGTGCACGTAAGGCCTCCTGGAAAAAGACCAAAGCAGTATGATTATGACTTTGAAGTTGTTTGAGGGCCCCGACCGTGATTATGGCATTCGCTAATGCAATATCAGCCGAACTAGGGTTCCCTTGAATGAACTGAAGTGAAGTAACATGTGAAGCGATGTCCTTCTCCAAGAACAGCTCAGGCCTACATGCCAGTCAGTATATGCATTGTAAATTGCTACCTACGTCCCATTGAGGCAACGTCGAGACGTATTTACCCATCGAAGGAGTACCGATAGAAGTCTGCGTACGAAATGAGAAAACGTAATTCTGCTAGAGTAAGTTGTCTACAGTCGACACCTTACCTTGCAAATAGACTCGTAACTGACTCCCATCTAGGGCTCGGTATGACCATGCTTGTTCCACCTCATATACCCGGGGACGACTGTAGGAGTGATTCAAGGCAATCGTGGCCAGTTTTTTCAGGATCATCTCCACCTCAGTGGAACCTCGCGCACCGTTTTTTCTCGATTTATCAATATTGAGCATGTATATTGAGATCAGATCAGCCTTTCCACGGTTAGCGGCCAGTGATACTCCATTGTCTCGCTTTCCATCATGCGGGAAAGTGTCCACGCCCGAACTGACACAACGATTAGCCGAGTCATTCAATTCTAAAAAGCTCCAGTCCAGGAGGTCTAATTCAGAAGGATGTATCTCTGGAAGATTAATGTCGTAGCTCATAGAAAAGTCCACGCTGTGATTTTCGTCAAAGTTGGAAGCTGGTAAGTGTGAGCTATTAGTTTGTGGTGGACACGGGTTGAGACCAGGCGACCCAGTGATAGTCGGATCTACTTAGCCATTGGCTGTTAGGAACGATGATATCTCATGTGCGTCACGGGACTAGCCCTACAATCGCTTGTGACACTCGATGGCGTCTGAGATAACAGCAACAAAGCTTCAGCAGACATGCGATTGCTTGGTGGGCGGCCAAGTCTCTTGCCCGGTGCAGGTTCACAAGCAGTACCATTCTTCTGTTATCGATATAATTAGTGAAACAGTGGGTTCTAGTTGAGGGAGCGACAAGCGTAAGCGTTGGGTCTCAATAATGGGGAACCGACCTCGCACTCTGAACAGAGAGGCTTCTTGCCATCACCTACACCCGCTGGTTGTCAGATCGCGGGTAAAATGACTACCAAAGAGTTGAACGGGAACTAACATCGAACCTTCTTTAGTCTACACGCTCGACAAGCTCCCCGACGCCTCGTGATGGATGTATTGTTAGGCATAGCTCGTGACTGGGTCTCTTTTGCGATGGACAACTTTGTCCTCGCCTCCGCCCGAGGCACTATGTCTTATGATGGCCATGTCGACGCTACCTCTAGGCCCCGATTTTTCACGAGTGGAGACCTCCATTTAAGATTTGAGCACACCATCGCAACTGCTACATCTTTGGCCGAAGATGGAGTCCTGCACAGGTTAGACGAGCAAACTTGCAAGGAGCAAAGGAGACTTTCAAAAGCCACAATGTCTGATCTTTGGCCGCTCGATTTATGCTTTCTGCAAGGGTGTAAGGGTATTGCTTCAATACTTCCTGTGCTCGGCAAATGGCGGATCAGCCGGAAGTGGAGACCATTCAGCAGGGAAGTAGCACTGGGGTTTCCACATGTTATCTTTGTCCAGACGATTGGACTTCGCAACCTCCGCAATTTGATTCTCTGCCGCATAATGCGTGGAATTGATAATTTTTGAGTACAAGCTGGCTACCCTGCATCAGCTTTACGAAGCTAAATACCGGCAGTCGAGCAGACGGGCCGGGCCGTACGAGCTATTGGTTACTTGAATTTTCGTCCTGACTAATGCGAAACGTCGGCTGCTCTACCCGGTCTTTTCCGAGCCATACCAATACACAGGCTAGTTCGGGCTCTTGCTCGTTATGGCTCCAATGCCAAGTCGACGGTCTCAAAGGCTGCAGAGCCACGAGGCGCAACGTAACAACAATTTTGCATTGGGCAGTCCACAACACGACTGCGACGTCCCAGTCCGCTCGCAATACCAGCCGGCCTAGAAACACACCGGAGGGTCAAGCTCGAACCCAGAGGCTCTAACGCTTACCGTAGCATACATATATGCTTCTTGTAGTGTGGGTGCAACCCCAGCCCAGTCACCACTTCTCAAACGGGTCGGATAGCCACACCCTGCAAGAACTGGGCAGACATTTCGATCTAGAGTCGAACAAATTAGATTGGCCTATCGGACATGAACACCCACCCCTGTTGCATCATCTTACTGATACCTACATCACAGCTGCTATTGACCATTCCTCATTTGGCATCTCTCGGCTGTTGCGTACGGCTTCGCGTCCGCCCCTTAGACTACGAATGCAATTTCAGGCTTACAAGTAAGACTACAGGCAACAGCTATTAGTGACATTTTAGCAAATATCTCGACACCACGGCGACATCAACTAAATATTACGCCTGCTAATCTTATAACCTAGCAGAAACAACTTTACTTTCACTAACCGAGTCGCCTTACAAAGCAGATCTCCTGCAAGTCACTGTTATAACTGGATGAGTACTAGTATTGAGGAATCGCTCCGCTCCTTCGATCTTAGGCTTATAATTTGGCCTATGTGAATGCCGGCCAACCCGATGCATGCTATCGATGTCGAAGTATGCCCGGTGGAGAAGACAGTCGTATGGTGCAGGAGGTCAGAGCGCAAGACTGCACACTTCTCTAAGAGTGCTGATTTTGCGAGTATATAACTCAATAATATAACGAAATTAAAATATTTTAAAAAATACCAACTTATAAGGCATGTAATTATTAGTATATATATAAAATCTAAAACTTTTACGATTCTTTACTTTATTTCTATTATTGAATTTGTTGAGTTCTCACCGAAATCTGTGGGGAAGTGTGCAATCTTTCGCTCTGACCTCCTGGGTGCTCCACGAGACGAGTCTAATTTTGTCTGGAGCTTGTCTTCTGTCTATCTTTTGCAACATACGGTCCAAATACTCCGGATACCTTAGCAACCTCCTCACTAGAAGGTGGCCGATTTATTGGTTCCTTCGAACCAAAGCCGAGCTGTAGTTCGTCACTATTTCAGCGCCGCTAATCTCGGGGCAATGCTGCAATAGTCTTTCACCATTTGAATTTGAAACTCATCAGGATCAAGGGTTGCCGCCAGGCGGATAGCCCGACGATGCTCCTGAACGCCACAGGTATATACGGGGCGGTTTTCTCATTCCTAAGTCGCATTCATCCTGATGGACGCATAATATGAGGAACGTGTATGTATTGTGTGGTCTAGGAGGAGGAGGGAAGCTCCTGCTCTCCTGCCATGAGGTCTAGCTGAAGAGGGAACCGTACAGACCACCTGTAGGGTTTCCATTACATTTTAGGAAACTAGTACAACGCATCGTCACAACCTAGCACATCACCTAAATATTCCCACGATTCGCAACGACCCTTGATTTTCTGGCCCAGTTTTTATTGCAATTATCCCAAGTCCCGACTAGTGTATAGTCTTTAGATATGTGCCGCCAGGACCAAGCAAGGCGCGGCTACCGGACTCCCGGACGACAAGCGCGACCCAGACTAGCTGTTATAACCATCAGAATTGCCCTAAAAGTCACAGCCGCCTAATAGTAATTAATTTCGCCGATAAGTTAGCACGCCATCCAGCTGTATCACTGCATAGTTATACATGGAAGCGGCCGTTGACCCTTCCCTTAGACTCGGCTCGCTATGTCTTACGATCTACCTGACGCGCCACGTTCTTCCTGATAGTAAGGCATTGTAATGCTAAAACGGGCTCCCACAGGTGGTCTGTGGGGTTCTCCCTTAGTTAGTCCTCATGGCTGGGAGCTGGAGCTTCCCACCTTCTCCCTCGCCACTACACAATATACGGATTCACCCGTACTGCGTGCCCATTAGATGCAAATGCCAATATAATACACTTTTTTCTAGGTGTGATTGCAATAAATTCAGAACTTTATTTATATATAAAGTGTCAGGACTAGCCCCGCTCCTACAGGGATTTCGGCAAGGGGTCGATAAATAAAGTTAGCCGGACTTATAATTGAGGTTATCGGAGATCACTCGGACCGAGCACAGCCCGAGAAAACTGGGTAATCGATCGATCGTTTCTATATAATAATATTGCCGAATAAGAAATAGTTCGGTAGGTCTTAATTATCACGCAATAATACCTTTATTACTGCTTTTATCACTCGTAATTCTAGAAATCTCACATAAAGACTACCCGGAAGTAACGAAGCTATAACCTTTAATTAAAAGCCTAGCCGAGCTACACGAGCTGGCTGGTAACGTTTATCACCTTTTCGAGGATTGGTTATATACGTCCGATGTCTGCTTGGCAATTGTCGGACACCGACCCGTTAACCCACGGCGAGTAACGGCACGCAATACGACTGCTTATAGTATATATTACTGTCGTAGTTGCAGTAAATCACCCCCCAAATGCCTTCGAAGAGCTCTAACCAATTATTATACGCATCACAAATACAGCAGATATATCGATAAACATTAAGAGTTGTAATTATACTTAAAAACGGAATAATAACATCCATTTCATCTTCTCTGTTTAAAGATTGCTATTTTTAGTTAAGCTAGCATCACTTACCCCTTTTGCACCGTGTGACCCGCTTTAGCTGCCAAAATACCGATCCCCAATAATCACCTCGGCTGTCTCTTAACATTTTGTTTTCTCGTATTTTCTCCTCTGAGAGTTCAAAGGCCTCTAAGTGAGATACTTTACGCGCCATACTCATAGCTCAAGCCCGTCCACGTTGAATGTTACGGCACAACTCCTAGTGCAACCCTAAACAACTGATTATTCTCTCGGGGAAGCCGGCAAAGTGGAGCCCTCCCTCGTGCTCCGGGCCCCCGTTATAGCACAGATCCATCCCAAGTTGGAAAAAACCTTAAGTCATTTTCCTAAAATATCGCGGCGAGAAGGACGCGAAATTATTAATCTTTAGTCAAGAGCCCCGGGCGCGCCGACAGGCGGTGATCACCTGGCCTAGGATGCATCACGTGGACGGGCTTTTGCATCCTTGTACGCTACCATGACTTTAGTTTCCTGTTAATCAAGATAAGCATGACCAATCACGGTACCGCCATGGATGTCGTCCTTGTCACGCAGCTGCCGCATACTAGGTGGCACGGGTACCACGTAATTCAGCCGAATAACCATTTCTTAGTAACTTGCGGAAAAGCGCCTGTGATTTACGATCCCAGCCCTGAAAACCCCGAGCCCGAGCTGCACATTTTGCTTCGCATTACTGCCGTCACCGTAACGCTGAACTAATGACTTTTCTTTCTAGCACCTCAGGGATCTAAGCGAGTGAGGTACACCGACGCTGAATCAAGACACTTCGGTAGACTGACGTGGCCAAAACATTGGCGGCCGGGATTGTCCATGCATCCACAATAGAATGAGTGCCAAGCAGGCAGTGACCCCACAGTTGAACAGAAGCGCCCACGGTCTCAATCAACCCGAGTCCTTCTGGGCAGCAACCAGAAGGAGCTTTGCTCGGATGTCGAGTTCCTGTCACACGGTAAGACCCCGGTTACTTTAGTAATTAGTCAAACTTTGACGTCTGATTATCGGTTGGTGGCATAAACTCGACATCCAAGCGGCGCTCCCACCCCCAAAACGGACTTGATTCTTTTTACGCATGGGAGTAACATCCTCCTTGGTTTATATGCCATGTGTCCGTTTTGAAATTCGTCTCTTCTGGTCGCTACGCGTTATGCACGATCGACTTGGGATCCAGCCTGCATATAAATAATCCCTAAACAGACCCGAAGTTCTCTATAAAGCCGCTTGCGAACCTGAATCGAGTTAGACCGTTAGGATCTTTCCGCTGCCGTTAGAGCCGTTGTGAGCGCGGGAAACGGACCTTGGACCACTCGCGAATGCATAACATTTAGCCCGGGGACTCTAAGTAACCGAGCTGCCAAACTATTTAATAGGCATAGGCATTATTTAGTATTTAGGAAGACAGTAGAGATGTAGGACGGACGTCTAAAGGGTTTAAAAACCTCCCGTGGCATCGTGTATACTCTGTAAAACATTCGCACGGCATCTCTCTTAAGCCCGAGGCTTTGTAGAGGAGTCAACCGCTAGGTCGGCCGAGGCCCTTTTAGGCGAATGCTGAGCATAAACATGACAAGAAGGAGATATTGGAATCGGCGGAAGAGAATGGCCCTTAAATGTTCCTGGTTGGAGTCCGGAAGAGACGGCTAAGGTGCGGTCACTGTCATCGAGGCTGTTGTCTAGAATGTGGGAAGGCCGGTTATACCTACTCACAGATCTTCTGATCCCCAGCCTCACTTCCCCACTCATGTCCGCCAGTCTGGTGTCGGACAGAAAGTGGCTACTTTGATTTCTTCTCGCTCTTGCTGTTTGATGTGCACAGATACCAGTGCCGCGTTTTGGCTTTGGACTTCAAATTTATAACTGTCAAACTGCAGTTCTACTGGGATGCCAACCGATTATACGTCAACACGCCTTATAGAAAACGACCTAAAGCAGCCTTATACTTGTCCAATATCAGCAATAGTAGCGGATGAGGAGACAACGCATTGAATATCACGCGAGTATGTCCTTGGTCTTTGATTCACGTTGGTACAAAACAGTATAGGCAGGTCAGTGTTGTTTGTGTCTTTGGATGTGATGAGTTTTCGATCGGTAACTTGGCTCCCTCACCCGTCAAGGACGTTCGAGCAAGTGACAGTGAGCGTGCTCTGTACGGAGCTGGTAGTTCCTAGGACGACAGGGCGACAAGATGGCCAAGCTGGGTAACGGGTTTGTTATTGCTGGCCATGTTGATGTATAAATAAAGTGAATTTGAATTTAAAAATTCAAGACCAATCAGAAGAATATATACCCTAGGTAATACAATAGCACTGCTATATATTATAATCCTTCTCGTCCTTTTTAGTATTAAATAGCAGCCTGCATTTGTAAACGGGTCTATCGTATATTTTTTGTTATACGTTAAACAATAATGACAAGCCTGAATATAAGTCATATTAACAGGTGTATAATGCGTTATTGAAAAGCATGTGCGGATCTCCTAGGACGGGATTTCATAGCATTCTTACAATAATGCGTTAATATAATTGGGGCAAGAGAAAGTAGTGGGCGTGGTTATTTCCGGAATGCTGGCGTCGAGATTTAAGAGCCCAAAGCAAGCATCGTATTTTTTAATAATAGAAGAAAGATTCAGTATTATGGAATCGTCTAGTTTCTGCAGTAAGTCTTCTCTTGCTTTAATCAGCGCAGCCCACTCTGGAATATTACGGACGAAGCGTCGTGCTGGGTCAATCTTGATACCTTTTTACGCGTAGAATGAAGGATCTTGCGCTTCAAGTACCGACTCGAGATCAAGGCCGTTCTCTAACGTGATACCATATATTTTCTGGAACTCCATCTTGAGATCCTCCCGTGCGACCCTTGAGCTGAGCCAGTCGCAATAGTCCTGAACTACGTCGTCCAGAAGTCTAGGGACACCAAGCTTGGCGCGCGTCCTGATTATTCCTAACACAGTGGAGGGGGGCGAATCTAGGTTCGAGTTTGTCATCGAGCCACTCGTGGATGCACTCAGCAGCGCGTTGGTAATGTTAATTGGCGGTCACTTGCCTTGCACTGGTTTACTGTCAGATGGATTGTGCAACAGAGTGAAAGGCCACGAAGATGATGATAGTTTCTAGATAGATAGGATACAGACTGATCTCTGCCCTTCAACCAATATGGGTTGCCGCCCCTTGATATCCGCGGCGCAGGCGCTGAGCCAGCGCCGCACCTTCGCGGCGCTGCGTCAGCGCTGTATCGGTACTGTATCAATCCCTTCGGCCCGAGTCTCATCCCTTACTAGTGGTTTCACGCTGTCTGTGCGCTGCGTCAGCGCAGCTGCTGCATTCGCGTCTGACATTTACCCTGACGTTCCAACCTTTGCTTATTCTCCGCGTAGAGCATTTCGCATATATCTTCCCGGAACGTTATGTGTGTCTAATGCATGGCCGTCCTGGACATATTTAGTGAGACGAATTGGATAAAGCGTTCTTAGCTTGTATCTCTTCTTCGTGTTACTGTCCCGCTAATAGTACGGACTTTGGGGGCAAGGGGGACTAGTGCGTGGCATGTTACTACATATACGACGCCATAGAAGAGGTTTGCCAGACGGATTGACTTGCCTATCGAGTTTTTGAAGTATTAGCTCAGTCGCCGACCGTGCATTCCGGTACTTTCTCCACCGCGTGACTTATTGCTAGGAGGGACTTGGTACGGGCACTATCTCTACATACTTGAAATAAATATATTCATAATAAATTTCTATATAAACCACAAGCCATGGTCGCCGAAAGGCGGCCCCTGGGAATCGAAATGAGGCATGACTGGTAGGCAGGTAGACTCGTCCGAAATCGTTGCTCCAAACGAGCAAAGCAGCCCAGTCATTGCGTCAGGGCGTCCGTCCTTAGATGGGGTTTACGTGGCTAGATAGACTTTGCAGCTGTGGAACAGCCTCTCAGAAAGAACCCGCGGTACAGGTGAACTGCGGCGGCTTGCAATATGGGGAAAGCGACTATGGTGGAGGCACCCACACCTGTGGGTTCGAACGAATGTCATCATCCTTGAAACCTGACCTTAAGGGATGGTCCCCGTTGGATAGAATAGAAAGAGACATGATACGCTAAGCCTGAAGTGCACTGGCGGAGGGTTTAGGCCATGCCCTGCCGTGCCCAGTGAGCGGCGTATAGTCAAACTAGCAGTGCAATTAGTCTTCAACCTCGTTTCGGAAACCATTCAAAAACAGAGAATACTGACCATGCTATCCTGCTACGCCATTGCAACGCGCGCGTAGCCTTTTGTCATGCGAACAAGATGATGATTGGCCGTCGGAGCCCGCTGTCCAAGCGGGTTTGTAGCCGCACGAGGCTCTGGACGGACCCCATGAATTGCTGGGGGAGATTCGACTACCAGGTATTCGAAGTCGACAGAGCTGGGGCACACCGACTCAATTCATCGGACTCAAAACTAGGGTAAAACCGGTCCTAGTCTGACGACATTTAAACCTTCCGTAGATACCGGCGGAAGGCTGCCATAATTTATGAGGCGAGACGAGACGAGACCCGCGACCGCCTAAATCTAACTTATAAAACACCTTTAAACATGTGTGCTGGTCTATTAGTTTGGAAATCTTTCAAAATAGCCAAAGGCTCCAAAGCCTTTCCATGGGGCCCATTTTGGGTGCCATCGACCTCGTTGAGAAGGAATAAAGGTTATAATGTGAGTTGAGTGATTAAATAAGTATCAGAAGGGTGCCAGAGGCAGAAAGAGGTAGCTAGTCTATATAATGGCTGGGAAGCCCGATAATCTAGGTGGCTGAAGCCCTTATTCTGACAAACCTCGATAGGGTAATTGATTGAGTAACCTTTGGGAAGATGGCTCAAATACAGTGGAAGGCCTGTCGGGTGTTGCCAATTTAGTTAGATAACGTGCATAGCGAGATTTTATATTGGATCTTATGGTATAACAATCTTTCTAACTAGTTGTCCTCAAGTTTCTTTGATGCACATTACTAGTCTCAGATTCCATCCCCGTAAAGTTATTAACAGGCACTGGTTTATATCTCTAAGCTTAAAGTAACTTATTAGCGTGTATTCCTTTTACCTTTATCGCTTGGGCTTTACAGCCCGAGTTCCTCTTTTCGGAGGAGAGCAGGATCATGCGTTCTGTGGTCCTGGCAGTCCAGTACTCAAACCAGTGCATTATACTCGCTTACTTAAAGACACGATCTTAATATTTCTAGACGCTCAGTATACGTGGCAAAGCGTTGGATCACACCGGCTATTTATCCAGCTGTTCGCGACTTCGCGGCAGGTTTTTGATCTAGATCACTGTGTCCTGGCCGGCGAGACACTTGGAAGAGGAACGTGCGCATGTACTACGGTCGCGAAGGCTCTTAACGAGGTGTTGGGTTGGTCTAGTTGAGCCCCAGTCCTAAATCGTGTCTCTGTCTTGTCGTCACTCAGTCTCTGTACTGGCTAGCTCTCACTGATAAACAGATAGAGGGCCCACTCGCCCGTCCCCGTTTCGAAGTCGGAAGCTTCCAGAGCACAGGCCGTTCGTTCGCTAGAGTTGGAGGCTTACTCAACCATATGAGCCACTTTTCCTAAGCCCTGCATTCGTTAGAACCAACTTGTGGAGCTTGCCGCTCTTGATGGCAATGGTATAGTGGCAGGGTCTTCACAGCGTGTGAAACAATCACGGATCAATAGGTGCTTGGAGAGCGATACAGTTTATTAGATATATTTCTGGCTCGACAAACTGTATGTACAGTAAGGCATGATGCCCGACTCAGAACGAAGGGAGCGACCGATGGGTGTTGGGAAGGCAGGTATAGGCCACATTTTAAATGAGAACAGGAGCGAAACCCAAAATATGGTCGAGAGGTTCGTCATTTATTCTAACCACGGAATGTGTTAATTTGATTGGTTGTCATTCGAACATAGCTTATATAGCGGTATTGGGTCTACCAAAAAGTGAGATCATTCTCCGTAACAGGTCGAACTTTGTAGCCGAGCCTCTAATTAGGCCGTTAAACTGGCGGCCAAGAGCTAGGACTATGCTGCTCTAACCGTGCTTTCCCTTGCATCTGGTTGATAAGCAGTCACCAAGTCGTAAGGCGTAAGGTCATCTCGGTTGGCTGTTCCATTTCCCAAACTGATTCCAATGCGGACCAATCTCCCCCGCCCCGAGGTACTGTATGTTGGGCATGCGACTTCGTTTAGCGACTTCCGAACAGCTAGGACCATCGAGCCGCGTGTCCACCGGTGGCAAATTTTTTAGCGTGCGCTTATTCGTTAAGACTAGGGCTCACAGAATGGATACGAAGCTAATGATGTTCCCCCTTTCTTAAGCACATGCACAACGGTGACTTCAGCGACATGAATTAAAGATGCCACTGTAGTCTATTTCCCCTAAAAAGCTTCCCAGAGGCTAAATAATCCATTGAGTTTTAGTCCGAAGTAGCCCTTGAACTCCAGTTTGTCATGGGATCACAGATCTCACACCTATATGTGATATTGCCCGTAAAAGTCCGCAAATTCCACGCAGATCTATACGATAATGTTTATGAGCTCGAATCTCGTACTACGTGACGATTCCGGTCGGTGTTGCAAGACAATATACCCAATGTAATTCAAAAGTGGGTTCCTCGGCACGGGTGCTTGGAGGACGAGTGGCTTCAAATCGGTCCAATGCGATACGAATGCCAGACAGATACGACAGAACAGAGAGGGACCATTTCGTTAGACCTATCGTATTTGTGAGCTCATTTGAACTTGGCGCGTAGCAACGATATGCTTGCGGCATTTCTGATTGCGACTATTTACGGGTGTTCCCGCAAACCTTCGCACTGACCGTGCCTTTCCCAGACCTTGTGCTGATCATACACCACTGAAATTAGGCATATTGAATGATTGCAGTAGTCGTTTCACCCTTGCTAGCTCGTACGAGATGATGCCTTCGCTTCTAGGTATAGAGTATGAAGGTAGAATGAAGATCATAAGGTGAATCAAGTGATTGTTAAGTGTCAGGAAGGTACCAAAGGCAGAGGTAAATAGCTAGCCTATATGGAGTGCCTGTGAAGGCCGATAATCCAGGCGGCTGGAGCCCCTGTTCTGACATAGATTACGGTCCAGCAAGGCCACATCTCGAGGCCGCAAGCTACCCGTCTACCTTCTGGCAAAGCTGACAAGTTTTTACTGTCCCCTGAGGGGTCTAAGGTCCCACGTCGGTCAAGTTGATCGGAAAAGTCCTCGTTTTTAAAACGAATCGACGAAGTTTCGCCCAGGAGTTTCAGATATACATAAGCTTTTGCCAATACGCGCTATTGATGTATGTCTGCCACGACTTTTACTGTAGGCAGAGCCCGCACGAGCCCTCATCAGGTCCGAGTGTGCGTTCAGGCTAGATATCTTTAGCGAGCGATAATTCGAAAAGCGCAGGCACGACGAGGCTATTGGGCAGGAGTCACGGAATACTTTTAGGGCACTCACTCCTAACACAAGCCATGTAGCCATTGAATCTTACTTTTATATGATTTGAAAGTCTCGTAGATGTTTCCCACTTGATGAGGTCCAGTGAGCTACCGCCGGCCAAAACATTAGCAATCCACGTTGGCTTCCTCCGCGCCAGTCTTTCAACGCTACGAACTTATTAAGACCTTTGACACCGACGAAATTGACATTGAGGTACCGTTTGGGGCGACGTATCGAATGTGTTCTGTCGATCAACATCATAACAAAACCGAACCCAATGCAGGTGATTTATCAGAATGGGGGGGCTATCACGGTCGCCGGGTTTCGGTAGATCCAGTGTTGCGTCCCATAGCGTTGCACCAACCACTATGTTGTTCAAATGTCACCATTGGCATTGAAGCAGATGCTGTGTCGTCCGTTGAGCTCAGTACAGACGAGGTGAGTGTACGACTAAATGTCAACGCCGGGTAAAGCCGAACCCCCCTCATTTCCATCAACTTATCATTCGGGCTTGATAGTCTTCGACTGTAATTGGTCAGGCACAAGGGGATTCGATTGGCAATTTGACAGCGGAACAATCATTAAATGTGCCGATTGACGAAAGAATTACATATGACCAGTTCATCCATAAAGATGTATCGCGACCACAAATTAATCAAGACAATACTCAATCCAACTGCAGCGACAGATTGAGTGAGCGCCACAGACCGTTATTCGGCATTGCGACGTCCTTGCCCATATTCTTCAGGCCAAAGTTCCTGCACGGAGTCCCATCAACCGATTCCGATGCATTTCTCCTTGGCTCGCAACCAAGTAAAGCCGAGAAGGCATTACAAGCTGAGCTCCGAGGCTCCGTCGACGATCATATCGACGTAGCATCTACAGCCGATATCGCGATCACACCCAGCATTCCCCACTACCAAACGCCATCACAGCAACCATCTATTCTATTCGGCATCGAATAATGCTTGGAATTGGTCAGCCAGTCGAACCAGCAGAAATTGAGAATGAAATTACAAGAAGCGGCGGACGACTCCCCATCAGTGCGTCTTCAAAAGGAGTCTGGCGTAGCAAGAAATTTGCTGGAGCGTAGAGGTCTAGCGGGGAAGCAAATTTCAGTGGTTACCAATACTCCTACAGGAGGACACCATAAATACAATAGCTCCTGGCTCTCATCGGAGAGTTCGCAAGATGATTCAGAATCCCCTTAGCATTTAAAACAGGTGGCCCAGCCACCCTCCTTTCGGGCTTCCCAGCCACAGACACATGTAAATATACTAGACTATCTCCTCTTCTTTTATTTCTCTCTCGGATACTCAATCAAGTAACCGATTCACCCCTTATAACCTTTGTCCATCTTGACAAGTATAGGTCTGAGCCTGACTCGGTTTAGAGTTTCGCGACATAGAGTGGGTCCGTGCATAACTGGCATCGAGAGCTTCGGCGATGGCTAAATACCGATAAAGGTTCTCATAGAGTCAAGTTATATCATACCATAGACGATCGCAACGAGATATAAACGAGCAGCAAGTAAACCGTGGAAAAGACACCTTTACTTGGGATCTGGTTGTTCAGCTTAATTTGTGGGTAGTAGACCTCGGGCCGTCGGGGAAGCTTTGCGGCGATACGTCTCGAAGACTCATTTCTGATGGCGGCTGTGCCCTAAAGCTGGACATAAATAACAACGCTCTTTTTCGTCCAGCTATGTAATAAGAATTGATAATGCTTATGACCAGTCGATTTGTCTCGATCAACTTCTTCTCCTGTTCGGCACCGACTTTAGGCTGCGGGCTTCCGCCAGCAAAAATGATCACGTGCACTAGTGTTAGGGTCAATGTACTGCCCACGATGGTGTAATACGGCTATTTCTTCAGTTTTGCTTCTAAATTAAATATACATCCTCCCAGGAAGCAGCTGTCCACGCCCGGTCAATAGAGGTGCTAGCCGAATCTATTATTTCAACCGGTAAGGAATACAAACTTGCGTCTTGGTTGGTTTGTCATAGCGAGAGTCTCCAAGTAAGGGTTGACCATCAAAATCCATGGTTTGTCTGCGAAACAGAAAAAGGCGGCGGTCTATCAGTCTATTCAAAAAACGCGGTCGGTAGCAGTTCGAAATAGCAGTGCTGCATTAAGCGTTCTTCCACCCTGCATCTTGGCTTGGTATTAATTGAAGACCTGTAAATATATGGGGTCCTTCATTTAAACATCTCCCAACACCTCTGATGATGAATGAGACAGCGCCAATTACTCTACATGTGTTCCACGACTCTATCCATTATGTTCTTTTCCCAGAAAGAGTTCCCTTTCTACTAGCGAGCTTGGAAGGATAATCAATCGATCAAGGTGGTCCGATTCGTGTTGCTTATTGCCGGAGGCCGAGAGCGCCATGGAACATCATATCCAGTTCCGGACTTTTGTTGCCGGCCGGCAAGTGGCATCCGCAGTAAAGAGCGGAGACTTCGGGAAAGTTCACTTCAAGATTATTACATTCGGATCCGCGCCCCGCGCGCTTATCATCCAGGGATCGCTGAGCTTGGTTGACTCAGCCACATTGCTCCACAGCGTCTAACGGGGTGATGACGAGGCATCAGCTTAGGCCTATAGCTGACCTATCGTTATGGCACCGTTAATCATCCAGGGTGAAGGGCTGGCAGCCATTAGATTTCGAATACCCATTATTCTCACATTGAACAAGCTCTAGAAATCGGGGCTATAAGCTGCCATGCTACGGGGTGGGTCATGAACTTCAGTGTTGTGTTAAGCTTACCTAGTATTAAAACGCAGCTAACAAATCATGTATTACCAGACGAATCAACGTTCAACAGCGAATAAACCGGTACTGCAAATGGAGCGGTTGAAAAACTAGCAGAACTCCCTATAGAGATAAGCTATTTAGTTCTACACCAACAATGAGGGTTGCGCTTCTCAACTCCCTTCAAACAGCTGCCGTGCGCATTACGCGGCGGATAGGCCGAGCCCTGGAAAGTCCGCGTAAAATCCGTACCGCGTGTGGGGTGTGGGGGACAGTGATCGACACCGGCATATCTCTATAAGGACAAACACCCCGGAGCTTGCGTATACGTCGCCGCGTATCTCAAAAGCTTGTTGGCATAAGAGTTGACGACCCAGATTGTTTCTGAAATCCCCGATTGGCTACGTTAACTCCATGTCGGCCTTACACTAATCGTGGCGGGTCTGTAAGCTACACTAATCCTAGCGGGTCTGTAAGCCTTGCGCGTACATCATCAAGTCACGAGAAGAAACAGAGAAACGAATAAAATTTGAGCTTTGGTGTAAATCGCGGTCTACCGAAATCACGTAAACGGTTTAGTTGCAGTTCAGAAACTACTTTGCACTGTTCGTATGGACACGGCCGCGTTGACGAGTTCCTCAGTGAGCGGTGAGCTAGGAGTGGTAAGCGATTGCTTCCCACTGTGGCGCCCAAGGGATTCCCATAGACCAGGATGAAATCCTAATAGGATTCTATTAACATTTGTTGTACTTTTGGACTGGATAACACTACGATTGGAAGAAGCCTTCCACTCACGAGTCTCCCGATGTCTAGAATTGGGTCGACGCGTCTTCGACTGGTGTCCGTCTGCCAGAATTACCTCATCTTGCACCCACTTACAAGACGCAGTTGCAAGGATTGGAGTATGCGTAAGCTGCTATCCGAGCACATTTTCACGATGTTCCCTCGGGCCCGAGAAAATACAGATTGGATAGGTCTATCGTGGGCATACACATAACTCAACGTTTTCCTACAGCTGTCCCGAACCATATATATCGACGATGCTCCTCTATCTCTTCGCCAAGCATCGCAGCTTATCGAAGTTCATAACATCTCATCATGTATTTATCACCCGTCTTTTACATCTTCTTGGCAGCAGTTGCTTGGGCTATACCTGCTCCACGAGATACGTCCGATGCATACATCTCGCAGTTCTATGACTTGCTAGCTGAGGCGAGCTCGAACCAAGCTGCCTTCCTTGATTCGAGCTATAACTCAACATGTTCCAGTGAAAACATGGTCGTGCGCCAGTCGTGGTCAGTTCACCCCGAGCCCTCGATTAAACACCACACTGATTGACTTTCCAGGCTGTCAATGAATGAGACGGATAGGAAGGCATATACGGATGCGGTGCTATGTTTGCAGACTCTGCCGGCCAACACTCCAAGTGACTTGGTTCCAGGAGCAAAGACTCGATATGATGACTTTGTCGCAGCACATATCAATCAGACCCTGACTATTCACGAAACGGTACACAATGCCCTCTGACGTTACTTCGCAATGGTCACTGATTATGACTTTCTCCCAGGGAGACTTCCTTTCATGGCACCGTTGGTTTGTGTATACGTACGAACAGGCCCTGAAAACCGAATGTGGTTACAATGGCAGTCAACCGTAAGTTTGCCGCACACTTAATGTCGGGGATAACTGACTAAACAGAGTAGATATTGGAACTGGGGATTGACTCAAGATGATCCAGCTTCGTCGACCATTTTCGATGGTAGTGATTACAGTATGGGAGGAAATGGAGAATACATTGCTGGCAGAGGTGACCTTGTTCTATCTCTCAACGGAAACAACACCGTCTACCTCCCTGCCGGCTCTGGGGGTGGGTGCGTCACTTCAGGCCCATTCAAAGATATGGTAGTCAACCTTGGTCCAGTGTCACTGCCTATCAGCAATGGCTCGACGATCAGCAGTTCCAATGGAGGGCTAGATTGGAACCCGCGTTGTCTCGCTCGCGACGTCACAACCGAAGCCAACTCTGGCTATGCCAACAGCACTGCGATGATTAATCTACTCACAACACCTGATGATATCGGCACGTTTCAGGATGTCATGCAAGGTGCTCTCGGCACTACAGACTTAGGCGTCCATGGCGGCGGGCACTACACAATCGGTGGAAATCCAGCAGATGATGTTTACGTATCTCCTGGTGATCCGGTGTTCTTTCTTCATGTACAGTTCTCTATCTTCAATTGGTATTATGGTCGCTAACACTCCACCCCAGCACGGTATGATCGACCTAATGTGGTGGCTTTGGCAGTTCTTGGACATCAAGAACAGACAATATGTCATTTCTGGTACTCGGACGTTTGAAAACTCGCCCGCTTCAGACAATGCCACCTTGGACGATATAGTTGATCTTGGTTACGCTGGGGGATACCCCATCACAATTCGGGAATTGACGAATACTGTTGAAGGGCCATTCTGCTATACCTATATTTCATAGATCGTCAGAAAAGCGAAGGTTCAGTCGGAAGTGGAGATGGGACTCAGACGCTGCTCGCTAGCCGTAATTGATTGTGTGGTGTGCGGCTCAAATGTTTTTTCAGAAGCTTTAATTTAATCCAGAATATTTAATTATCCTTCAACTCTGGGTGTGTGTCTTATAATGTCTGAAATCGCATGTATAGCGGAGTGACTTGTACAATGTTACTGTTCTATAGAACTGAACATGGCGTTTCCTTCCGCAAATAGCTTAATAAAGGGAATAAAAGTATGGTTGTAGATAAGGACCAAGTGGTATCGATTACCGATTAATTGTCAATTTTTGGAAGACGTCTCGTTTGTGGTAGACCTAAATGCCATTGAGCCTGTAGTGCCCTTACGGCTGCAATAAATGCAGCGCACGAGCTACGCAGTGTTTTGTGATGTATGTTCTTGAGGGTTTGATAGGCTCGACATATAAACTTGAAGGCCTGGCGTTGAATCTCTTGACATCTTTTCTTATATTCAACTGTGACAGCATGATGAGGCGGTGCATCTTCGCGCCTTCAGCACCATTATCAGGTTGACTCCCGAGGTTGGAGAGAATGATGCGCTTACTTTCGGGCGCACTCTACTCTTTAACATGAATGATATACTCTAGAGCTATAGCGGATATAGGGAGTAGCAAGTAAGATCCCTCAGCAACGTAGTTGCAAGCGACGACTGTCGGTTGATCTCTCGTCTTGAAGACAGCCAGCGGACTGCATCCAGTATTTATGTCAGCGTCTGTTCAATCACTCCTTGAAATTTGAAACTTGCACGCTGTCAATAAAGACCCAAGCCCATACATTAAGCCCCGCTAAAGCGAATTTCACTCGTTCCATTCCAGAATCTCCGGTGTTATGTACGTGGGGATACCTCCGTAGGAGTTGATGATTTATCAAGACGCTTTTCCGAGCTTACAGGATATCCTAAGTCAATGCCCGGGACGTACTATGATGGCTGGCCTGGGCTCACCCATCCGGTAACATATAAACCAGCGAAATGCACGGTTATTGGGGAAGACGAGCCTTGCAACAAGGACAATGCACACAATACCGTTGACTACTCCACCTAAAATTAGCATTGGCCATCGATGGCCGTACATATTGAGATGGAACGAAGGTTACGAGGTGAACCGAGTGATTGATTGAGTATCAGAAGGGTGTCTAGAGGCAGGAGGGAAGTGTTAATTCATGTGTAGTGGCCGAGAAGCCCGATAATCCAGGTGGCTAAAGCCCCTATCCTGATAGCGCAGCCAATTGTCGCCTGGACAGTATTACATCAGTATCCGTTTTCTCTGAGCTACCATGGGAACGGGAGTGCCTACTCGACCAAGCCGTGAATACTGTTATGATGACGACAGTAGCCTGGATTGGCGTTACATAGTTGTCTGAATGGCTTGTCAACATCTGTTCGATCGACAATGGAGAGGAACGAAAAAAAGCTTATTAGTCTACGGGACGGTATGAGACCCTGGGATAGTGCACCATGGCTTCAATAAAAACGCCATCGAGTTGGAAGGCTGGTTGCCGATCGAATTCCAGGTTTTATTGGCCAATTTAGATGACACATGATCCTCATTTCGAAAATGGTCTTATATCTAGATCACTAGAGAAGCCGGATTTCGGCTGTGGGTAACCAGCGCTGGATCCAACCAATGGCTTATAAGTTGATAGTACGACATACGTCATGGCGCTAAAGCTTCTATTAAGTTTACGAATCCTCAACGGCTCCCTTTTGCTCTTTGATAGGCGAGAACCATACGATTGTGATGGATATGGTAATCATAGCAGCAGCGCACATGAAAGGGAGCCCAATCCAATTGCCACCCAGCTCGAAGCCAAGCCGTAGACATCCGAATAATGTCGGGGCTGATATCATTAAGCCTAACATTTCTAGAATTCCCACGAGGGAATTCATGGTACCCAGCGAGCGAGGCTCGACGATATCACTAAGCAAGCTGCGAATAACAGGAGGCATGCCTCCATTGACTGCTAAAGTAACCAGTCCTAGAATTTCATGTTAGTTCGGAATACTAAATAGGACGATGCAACTACTCGTGACTCACCTAGAATCAAAACTTCAGAAGTCGGCGCGAATGCAATGAGCAAAGTCCCAATAACGCCAGCTAGTCCCGTCACGGAGGCAATCCATACATCTCTCCGTTTTGCGGAGATTTTGAGCTTGGTGACGAGGAATTGACTCAAAACCGGTAAGACTATTATGAGAACAATGAGACTGACAATACTACGAATAGTAAGGAGGAATGATGCCTGCAGATGGTCAGCATGGTTGTCCCATGGGACCATATGTTGGACGATGCCTACCTTGCTCCAGGTCCAATCATATCTCTTTGTTGTGTATTGCCAAAGCATGACTTGCACGAGTTTGCTTAGAGACACTAAGACGTATGCGAACATCAAAGCGACCACAACTCCATGGCAACCTAGAAAAGAGCGTATTTCCTTGAATCCTTCACGTAGTTTTCGATAAGACGCCGTGAATGTAGACACGGCATTATTCGATGTATATCCATCAGTTGTTGGCTGATGGCTATTATCATGATGGTCCCTGGCCTTTGTGTTATGTAGCGTATTAGGAAGGAGGAACGTAGTGATGGTAGCCAGCACATAGAAAGCAGAGGATAAGGATATCAGACCCCAGGTACTCTTCAGTAAGATAAGACCGGCGATGGGCCCGGAAGCTACCTCTGCGAGAATCAACAATCCCGAAAGTTGTAGGAAGATGGGACCCCTGGTTTGACGTCAGCTTATAGCCAGATACAAACATACGATCGGATATACCTCGCGCTGACAGGAGTGATATCGGCTATCGAAGTATATAACATGGCCGTGATTACCGCTGGACCTCCTCCCATGAACATGAACAGAGGTGATACCAGAACCAAATTGGAAGGAAAGACTTGGAAATAGACTGTGTGATACCGTCAATATTGGATACGAGAGAAATGTATGTAAAAGTCAGAGCGACTTACGGACCATGAGCTGAAATGCAAGACCCAACGTAATGCCAGTAAACGCAAGAGAAAGGATACGGTGTCGACCCCATTTATCCGATAAGATTCCGTACGGAACAGTTGCAAAAAGGCCTACATATAACGTGTTATTAGATGGGAAACTCCCCATGACCTTGCACATCCAAACTTTCAAATGGCAAACACTGGAAACAGGAAAAATTAAGAATCAAGACTGTTGGCCCAGAGACAGTAAATGCAGTAAGAGAGGTCTAGCAGCCTCTTGGAGCAGACTTACCTGGTACACAATCCAGTGTGGTCTGCCAGCCTTTGAGAACTGCAATAGCGCCCTGAACGATAGCTGCTTTGCAATCCCGATGATTGGGGTCTAAGTTGGCGTACTGCTCGTTACATATCTTCTGCTCTAGCGCCACTGTCGTCGCAGGAAGGAGCAGATTCGCGCCAATCTCCAGGAAAAAGAACATGGTGAACGTGATGACGATGACCCGACGACGGTGGTGATATACCGGCTGGGCTTCCACGGGGACCTGTGCTTGAAGCAAGGGAGTCGTCTCCGGAATCTCTGCGCCGCTAAGAGACGTGCTATTAGCGTTGTGGCCGGCCATTCTTGTGGAAAGCGAATGGTTATGCACGGCGCTGGCGAATGAAAACGAGAGAAAGTCCAACTGCCACTCATTCAGGTCGGGAAACGACAAGGAAAGACATCAAGGATACGCGACAAACACGGTAAACCGCTCAAAAAGTGGGTGCATAAAACCCGACCACCGATGTGGGCCCATGAAGCCCAGCGCGTCCGGGACGCCGAAGTCAGATGCTAGCTAGTCCTATAGTTTCAAGTGCCGACAACCAGATCCAATTCCAATCCCTCTCTTCTCATTGGCTCTCTCTTGTTGTACTCATGGACCCCATGCCATTCATGTTAGATGATTTACTGAATAGAGTTCGAAGACTAGACCAGGCGCATACACGGTGAAGTATACCGACCCGATGATAGGCGCAGGTTCGCCCAGAAATGCTACAATGTATAGTCGTCTTGATTGGAAGATTCGTGCGATTCGAGCTGTCTGGGACTAACGGATAGGGTAATGCAGTTCGGCGGCGTTTGCTGTCTTGGACCGTCCACGAATGATCTCATGACTCCTGCAAAGCCCCGCTGTGTCTGCGCAAATCGACCCCGCAATTGACGTCGCTGTAGATCTTGTCAATCCTCATAGCAGATGGGACTCGACGCGCCCAGGCCTCGACCATGGTACTGTATTTGTTTGTAGTAACAATAGTTACTGCTATACTAGTTGAAGCTTTCACTCAGCAAGCTCCACTAAACACTGTCGACGACGCTGGCCAGGGAATACTGGCTCAGCATAGCCGACAAGATACTATCCTCCAGACTTTGTATGGTTATGGACTCGACAGTAATCTGTTGCGACATCTGAAAAATCAGTTGTCGCAAGCTCCATCCTGTAAAGATGCCGTAGGTCACCAATAGCTTTCTTCACCCTATTCGCGCTCAATTGTCTTCTCTCTTACATAAACACAGTGTGAGGTCTTGGCCCGTCGCTTTCCACACCAAGTGATCACGAAGGGAATGAGCCAAAGATACCAGGAGTTTGTGGGGTCATACTGGTCTCAGCAACAAATAGACGTACAGCCGCATTGTATTTTCATACCATTTGCACCGCAGGATGTTGCTGTGCAGGTCCTCACATGTCAGCTATTCGCCTGCCACTTCTCTGTAAAGTCCGGCGGGCACGCTTCTTTCGCTGGTGCAAGTAGTGTACAAGGCGGCATAACCGTGTCTTTGGAGAGACTGAACGAAATCACCATCTCAGAGGATCGGAAGCTCGTCGCCATTGGGATGGGAAATCGATGGGGAGACGTGTACGAGAAGTTGGAAGAGTACGATTTAACCGTCATCGGAGGGAGGGACGCAGATGTGGGAGTAGGTGGTTATGCGCTGGGTGGTGGAATGAGCTTTTTCAGCAACTTGTATGGTTGGGCCTGCGACAATGTCGCACAGTATGAGATTGCCCTTGGCAATGGCACTATACTCCAGGCAAGTCATAATAGCCACGCCGGGTTGTACCGTGCTCTGCGTGGTGGAGGTGATAATCTTGGTGTGGTTACCAAAATCTTGATGGATGCTTATACACTCGAAGGTGGCGTAATGGCAGCCGGTGGTGGAAGCACTAGCGACAGCAAAAGCTTCGGGGCTCTGCTAGATGCTTTCGTTGATCTGGCAACAACGGGCGCGGAACTTGACGGAAAGGCAAATCAGATCCTGACATTTCAAAGCATTGTGGACGATACTGGAATAGACTTGAAGACGACAGGATATGTGGGTCTGGTCTATGCCGAAGGGCTGCCTGAAGGAGTCTTGCCAGGCGTCTTTGAGCCTTACAGAAGAGTCCTCCATCCATGGAATAAACCTCCAGCCGGAACATCCACCCACCAGAGACTGCTATGGAATACGACGCTAAAGTATGTGGTAGCTCAAGGACCCATAGGCCAACCTGCGGGACGCAGAAACACGTATTGGACAAAAACCTTCACGTTGAGTAGGGAGTCTATGCAAATAGCCTTGGACGTGTTTCTCGAAACCACAAGAGCCATCCAGATGTCAGGAAGCGTTAGAGAACTGACTGTGGCATTAATGCTACAGCCGATCACAACACCAATTCTCCAAAGCATGATGAGGAGAGGTGGGAACTCATTAGGTCTAGATGATGGTCCACCTCGACTGACAGCTACTTCTGTTATGAGCTGGGTTGACGCAGCTGATGACGATATGGTCATGAAGGTTAATGAACAAGTTGTAGGCACGTGGGAAAAGGAGGGTATCGAGCAGGGATTGGAGGACAGGTTCGTCTATATGAACTATGCAGCGCGAAAACAACGGGTTGTTGAGGGGTACGGAACGAAGAGCCGAGAGAACCTTGTAAGAGTAGCGCATGAATACGACCCGGCAAGCGTGTTCCAGAAGCTAGTTACCGGATATCAAAAGCTGCGTTTGGAATAGTTTCGTAACATAGAACCTGGTAGATCAGAGGCAAAATTGATAGTCTTCAAGTTTGATGCAAACAGCTCCTTATCTACATGTAGTCAGTTGCCTGTCGTTCATGGCGTCCGCAACATAATGTACCCCATGCAGGAGAGCCGCTGATTTTTACACTTTTCATATATTGTAGATGCAGAAAAATGGTGATTTGTGATAGATATGAGTCGTCTTTTATGAACATTTAAAGCTCGTAAGACCAGCCACCACGCTAGACGCATAACCCCCAAATAGGGCCTAGGATATATTGAGGCGCCGTCAGAGCCTCATTTCCATCCATCTATGGAACTTCCACCACATGCTGCTCGAAATAACATTCACCACATATGGGCACCTTTGGGTCCATGGTAGGCACCTCACTTTCCACTATTTCGTTGCAACCCCCGAAAGACAAGCGGTTCCTGTTCACATAGGGGCATTTCGCGCCGCCGTTTTTCACCGTGTTCCCAAAAAAGTGGGATGCGTACTCACACCAGTGGCGTCTGTAGTATTGTGTACACATATCCTTCGAGTTCAGCAAATTTCGAATTCAGAGAATGCGTCTTCCAGATCAGGTAATGTTGTTCCTAGCCGAGTAGAGGTTTGTCACAGTTTAATTCTAAGTTTTTAAACAACCGTAGAAGGCTCGTGTAAATGTCGAAGAGAATGTCGTAAGGAATGAACGAGCTTTTTATACGGCAAGTCTGAAATGGCAGTGATTCAATTCCCATGAATCTGTCACAGATGCGACCTACTTTCTCACAGCTACGATACCAAAAATGTGATCCACTAGTGATTAGCCAAGCCTCTACCGATAAAAGCAACCCTCCACATCTCCATTGGCCATAATACGTCTCTCTTTGTGAATACCAACCCAATCAATCTCTTTCCACGAAAACTGCTTATGAACTTCTCGCTTGCATCAAATCAGGGATCTTGCGAATAGTGTGTTCTAAACTCCTAGCATATGCGAAGCTTGCGGGTGTAGCGCTCAGGGTCAGTCGCCCCAACGGGTTCACCTACCTGACCTTGGGAGTTTGTACATCTCCACATTGGCGCGGTCGCCAACGGTACAAGGTACCTGACCCAACAGCCCGAGCATCCAGGCCAGAAACTTTTTGCCCCAAACTTGGCGGCGGGGGGCGGGGACCGTACGGTATTCACACCCAGCTCCATCACGTAGGTTTTTTGACAAATAGGCATACGTTGATCCCATTCTACTTGAAACCGACTTCCGTGTGCCCGACAAACAATTAAGTACATGTAACTAAGGCGCACACTGACCTTTTCGACTCGTACTCAACGAAATGAGCTCCTCGAAGGAAGCATTAGAGTACGACTGGTGCGATATGACAATTCGGCGAGGAATTTCCACATCCCATTCATTCGAGCGGTACCCGAGCATCAACTTGCCGCCATCCTGCAAAGATCCCCTGCGCCAGCGATCGAGCCGCCGCACAAAGCGGAACCCATTGCACCGTCGATTCCTGACTATACATCATTAGGAAAGCTTCGCCAAGCATATTATAATAGTGGGTATGGTATCTGCCAATCTCGGAACCTCACAAATGGACTGAATACCTCTGTTTTACCAACAGCTCCAGTGTTACGTTGAGACATGTAAGCTTCCAATTTTCCAGAATGCGGAGACCTCAAGCTAGTGGTGCTTCGGGTTTGGAAGTTTGCCGACACAATTTGGCACCACAAACGACACTATAGCCGAAGGTGTTATGGCATCGGACAATGCAAACCTGATGCTGGCCAACATCAACCACGCCCAGACACCGGAGATTTCTCCGAAAACACGACGGTTAGTATGATAAGATCCACGGCGGTACTCCAAAGCTCGTCTCTGCCGCCATACAGGGCCAATTTTACGTTTGAGAGCTAGGAGCAAGGAGCAAAGGGTAATTCGATGTATAGTGGATAACGGGATTTTACTAGTCCTAAGGGGACGCACGACAGGGGAGGGAGAACGATCCCGCGGGGCAAGCGACCATATTGCCTGAATGAGCCTTCTCAGCGGTTTGTATCCGTTCCGCAGCATGTTCCAATATATGTGAACCGGCTAGTGCAGATGAAGGTTCCAAAATGGAAATTGTGCCAAAAAGAAACACGACGGCCTTCATATTCAACCTGTCGACAGGACTATTACACTGTCGACTACATGCGATCTATGGCTACAGCGAACTCCTGCACCTAGAACTCGATGTAACCCTGCCCTTTGACAAAGGTAGCGTGCCAGGGTACGTCTTTCTCTCCGCTTACAAGCTGAGCATAGAACTCGGCATGCGCGTCCCCATCAAGCTGCATGCCCTTCTGACTGCCATCGGCATTGCGCTCATCGGCGTAGAAGAAGCTGTTGAGTACATTAGTCATTGATCATCTCTTCAGGCCAAAATGTCAATTCACCGATTACCAAGCTTGGAGTACCGAGTGTCTGCGGCGCCAATAAGATAGGCAGAAG
Organism: Seiridium cupressi; assembly: GCA_036674765.1. NCBI lineage: Eukaryota > Fungi > Ascomycota > Sordariomycetes > Amphisphaeriales > Sporocadaceae > Seiridium > Seiridium cupressi. The sequence goes on from JARVKI010000062.1 coordinate 153,479, forward strand.
CGGACTTGCCAATGCCCAAGGTCACCGTGAGTAGCATTGGGCCAATCCCTGTATTCTGCTTGTTTCCCGTGTATATAAACACCTTCTTGGCATCCTTTGTGAGTGTCTCCCAGCCCTTGACGGCTTCCTGTGCAGCCGCATAGACAGACACAGTGTTGGTATCGAGGTTGGAAGCGAGGCTTTCCACCGGGATGGAGAATAGGTCGTCACCCACAGGCGGCGTGAGGTCGGCTGCGTTGTACACAACGACGCTCGGCGCGCTGTGGAACTCGGCTTTGACGGCATTAAACACTGCCGGAATCGACGAAGTGTCAGACAGGTCTGCCTTGATCGACATATACCCCTCTGCGGTCTTGCCCCCTGTGGCTTTGCGAGACGCCACGGCGACAGAATACCATGAGCCGGCAAATTGCTTGGCAACCGCGGTACCAACTCTGGGGCCTGAGCCAAGGATGAGGGCAACGGGATAAGAAGGCATTCCGCTTTGATTTATGTAGATGGGTAAAGTTGAGTAGAGGGGGATTGCTGCTGTGTGTCAGTGAAATTCAATACGGCCCCTGAGGCCTTCATCATTATTTATACGCAGCAACGGACCTTCGTAAATTCCCCAAGATGACAAAACGATCCTCCGCTTATAAAGGTACCCCTCGCTACAAAAGCCGAAATATATCGACTACTTCAAGCTTGCGCCAATTACGTGGGCTCACGACGTGGCGCACGAGTGATGCCTCCAACAATGAGGCCCACAACCCGCGCGCGGTATTACGCCAAGATGCAATTAGCGCTTTGCAAGGCGCCCTATTCGGACAAGTGCATCATCGCGCGCGGCTTGTGGGTCCCCCTCTACCTTCCCTACATGTAAGTTGATTTCTTCTAGATTCCACAAGGATTTCCCGTTGGACCTTTTCGTAGTGGTAGCCCTAATATCATGTAGTCGACTGACTAATGTAGTCTACTTGATGTATCAGAACAGGAGTGGGGGGATGTTTACGGAAGGACTCGCTCCCTTGCTCCTTTCCGTTTATTTAATGACGCCTCGTTCGACTGCTTCATGTTGTTACAGTACCACCAAGGATAATAACCTACCCAGCCATGTCTTCAATCAACCTCGCCACCTTGGAACGAGTCGATGTTCACGCTCACGCAATAACTCCAAAATATCGCGAGTTTCTCATCCAGACTGGTCACCAAAATCCAGATGGGTGGCCTGAAATACCGGTTAGAGAATACAATGGCCTCCCTAGTAGAAATCCCCAGTTAACATTTCCTAGGAATGGACACCAGAGCAACACATCTCCATGATGAAAGAAACCAACATTACCACCACAATCCTCAGCATCAGTACTCCAGGTACCTACCTCCGGCCATTCGATACACCTCTCACGAAAGAAATATCCCGCACTACCAATGTGGAGCTTTCCGAAATATGCGCTGCACATCCAAATCATTTCCGTTTCTTTGCCTCTCTCCCGCTGCCTTCTATCCAAGACTCTCTGGAGGAAATTGACTATGCTTTGGACACCCTTGATGCCGTTGGCTTTTGCGTCCTCTCCAATGCGAATGGAGTTTACATGGGGGACAAAAGTCTGGATCCTGTTTTCGATAAGTTAAATGAGCGTGAAGCTATTCTTTTCATGCATCCAACAACCTGCAAAATCATCTCCCAGGCCCACTCGTGTGGTACCGCTTCAGACACGGAATCGAGGGCAAGCCTGACCGTCGTCAACCCACTGCAGATCCCCTCTGGTCTCCTGGAATACATGTTTGACGAGACTCGCGCGGTCGCGAATCTGCTTGTCTCCGGGACTGTAACTCGCTGTCCTCAAATCAGATTCATCATGTCTCACGCAGGATGCCTCCTTCCGCCTGTTCTTGAGCGCGTTGCAGTCGCCTTGCAGAATTTCTTCGGTGGTGGGATGGATTCGACTGAGATGAAGAAGCTCCTCCGTGAGAGGTTTCATTTTGATCTTGCCGGGCTTCCGTGGCCGGACACGATCCACGCATTATTGAGGATTGTGGGACCCGATAGGCTAGTCTATGGGAGTGACTACTGCTGGACGCCGCTGGCTCTGGCGAAGACACGAATACAAAAGATGGACGAGGGCGCCGAGGAGATGTGGGCACTGGATATCATTAGAGAGGTTTACGCGGGGAACGCGAAAAAGTTGTTCGAGCTATAGTGCCTAGAGATTCTGGTATCTAAGGACAGTACATCTTGATGAATATTAGTTGCGCGAGAATTGTTTAATTCCGTTACGCGGTAGTGATTACGATGGTCTAACAGTAATATTAGAGCTTAGCAAGAATTGGCAGTTAATTTCCTAGTATCGATCAAAAAATCAGCGAGAAGCTCCATAGTTTAGCCGGCGCTTGTTCAAAGGATGTATTTATTAAATATTCAATTATTGTAACTATATGACTTTATTAGATTCTTTAGGTCGGTCCAACCCCATTATTATTCGAGGAAGATCGGGGGCACTGGCAACTAGCTAGTTGAACCAATGAATCTCTTCAGCACCTTTGAACGTCGCTCGAATCTCCTGAACGACCGTTCAATAATATTTCGATTTCAGCGAGAGGTAGAACAGCGTGGCGCCCATAGCGGTTGCCATTGTACCACGGGCGACCTCCCCGACATATCAAAGAGTGAGCGTGTATAACTTGTATTTAATATCTCATGATTTTGAAGATTGAGAGAGGTTCTCAACCGGAAGCCTGCTGCAATGCAAGCACCAGAGAAGTGAATATCGGTCAAGATGCAACGCACATCAAGAAGGCCGATCCACGTCCAAGAGTCCTCACTTGCAGGAAACCAATACGAAATAGGCACAAAATTTCAACTTGATTTCCCGAGAAACAGGAGGATGACAGCATCAAATAATAGATTGATAATGGATATGGCACACACGACTAACTGATCGTACTCTAGTATCTAGGGAAAGCTGCCTTACTTGTCAAGCTGGCCTCCTTTAACCTGCAATATAGATGCTAGACTATCTGGAAGTGGCTTATTGACTCCCAAAATTCTTGTAGCCCATGCCCTTGACGAATGTCTGCAACCACGGACCTTGCTTCTTTTCCTCGGCAAGCTTCCAGTAAAGGTCTGCATGAGCCTCTCCATCGACCCTATATTTGGCCGATCCGTCTGCCTTCCGTTCGTCGCCGTAATAAAACCTATAATAGTTTAGTCATTCGTAGAGTGAATTGAATATGAAGTAAATAGCTTACTTGAAACCGCGATCTTGATATGCAGCTGAAGCAGCCCAGATCATATGCGCGCCGGCGGACTTTCCAATGCCTTGGTCGATGAATGCCGGGAGAATAGCGGTATTCAGGATATTCCCAGTATAGATGAATGTCCTGGAAGCAGAAGCAGGAAGCTGTGCAAAACCGGAAGCAGCTTGTTGCGCGGCGACAAAGGCACTAGTGACATTGATGGTCACATCTCGATTGAAAGCGGCCAGTGGAAGCGTGAACGGATCCTGAGGTGGGGTGAGCGTGGAGGCGCTGACTGCTAATCTTCAGTAGGAAATTCAGAGACACGCTGAAGTACGAAGAGTTACCATTGTAAACCACCACACTTGGGATACCAAACACTTTATGGACCTTTTTAAATGCGCTGACAACATCATCGGAATTGGCAAAGTCACTCGTGATGTTGAGTTGTTTGTCAGTGCTATCTGCCTCGTTCAGTGATCGGGCAGCGATGGCAACTTTGAAGCCTTTCGCGACAAAAGTCCGAGCGACTGCCTGGCCTATATTCGGGCCTGCTCCAAGGATGAGAACGACTGGGGATGTGCCAGGCATGATTCCGAGTATGGGGATGTGGGAAGACTGGTGGTAGGTTGCCCAGATTAGAAATGTTCTGTACGGTGGGACTTATCTTATTTATATATACACGATAGCTTGGTGTGCGGCGACCGACACGGCCAGTCCCACTAATTCTCACAAGAGAGAGGTCAGAGCATGGGTGCAATTACCAAGCCGTTCGTCTGGTATTAGATAGACAAATATTGATTCCTGCTATCTAAGCTTGAGAAAGATATCTAAATGCCGCATTAGTCGCACACTTTGGAGCCGGAACAGTACTGCCGGCGATATTGATAATCAATAATCAACCGGAGCGGAGTGCGGCACTAGTCAAACCATGCGGGGCCGCGACATTGCTACCCGTAATATCTATAATCAATCGGAGCGGCGTGGTCATCGATAGAATAATTTTAGTTGCCCGGCTGTTTGCAAATGAATGATTCATAATACAATCTGTTTAATGGATATAGATTGTTGGCAGCCGTTCGTAAAATCAAATCTAGCTTGCGGTCAAACATCGCTTCTTCTCAGTTAGAGTTCGGAATTGCGTGATACTTCGCTTAGATAGCTCTCTACTTTCATGTACTGAAACATATCTCCCGACACGCTCTCCCTTGCAGGAAAGACTGCTTTGGTTACAGGCTCTGGCAAAGAGAACGGCATCGGTGCTGCTATTGCCAGAGCTTTGGCCCGGAAAGGCGCGTCCGTAGCAATTCATTACGTGTCGGAGGGATCCAAGGGGCCGGCTGAGAAGGGAGCGACTGATATCCGCAAAGAGTTTGGCACCAAAACCACCGTCGTGCAGGGAGGGGTGAAGAACTACGATACAGCGAAGAACATGGTTGAACAAATTCTGAAGGCATTCAGCGTCGATCACATCGATATTCTCGGTATGTCATGGGTGGTGTAATTTTGCTTCCGGCTATTCGAGCATAACTGATTTGCCATTTGTTCTAGTCAACGACGGAGCAGCTGCACACCCCACGTCGCTCATGGAGGTTAAAGAAGCGCAACTCCAGTATTAATTCGCCGTCAACGTCTTCGGCGTGATCTACATGACACAAGCCGTGATTGGCTTAGGTCGAATGCCGAAAGACGGCCGCATCATCAACATTGGCACAATTGCCTCAAAGATATTGGTCCCACCCCCCGTATATGGTGCGACAGAAGCTGCAGCGGATGCACTCACGACACTATGGGCTGGAGAGGTAAGCTTTCCTTTAGCATTTATCCACTCTCTGCCCTCGACAACCATCTAACGAAGTGCCAAACAGCTTGACAAGAGCAGTATAATTACCGTCAATACACTGGCGCCCGGTCCAGTGCCAACAGATATGTCGAAAGAGATTTTGGACAACCCCGACGGATCTCCAACTGCGCTTCAGCTTACTATGTATGACCAGACGAGAGCTGCGAATCGCCTTGGGTCGCCAGAGGATCTGGCTGATGCCACGCTTCTGCTAGTATCGGAGAAGAGCCGATGGATCACTGCACAGTTTATCTCGGTAAGCGGCGGAATCACCGGGACTATATAGTATGGTGGCTAAGGTGGCGCGACTACTTGACCAAAATGACGTGTCAATGTCGCTAAAGCTTTCAACATCGTGTGCCCTTCTGGGTCATTGCAAACATCTTTCATTCTGGTGAAATTACTTAAGCCGGTCCTATTGCGGACCGGGTTTTGCCAGCCATACTTAGAGCTACATAGAGAATAGAAGATGTTTTCGTCACCGTTTGTGGTACAAAACAAAGGCATGGGAGGTTGTACTTGACAGGGCTGAACAACGCGAACAAACGGCGACCGCCACCAGTTAGTGACGTCCATGTAGAACAACTGAATGGATTTTTGACTGATTTCCTGACTTGATGTCAAGATAATGCTTTATTTGAAGCCAATGTTGCCATGAGCTGGTGATAAATATGAGTATAGGCAGTGTAGCAAGGGAACAGATAACGATTCCCCATGCGCATCCGTTCACTGCGTCGTAGTAGTTGTCGACAACCACCATTAGATCTGTATCAATGGAGCATTTGGGACCATGGGCAAAGCCTCAACTACGCAAGAGATAGTCCCAGCAAGTTTGCTCATGTCGGTTGGTCAGACTTGGTTATAAGAAAGTAAAATACGCAATATGGAGAGTTGTCTCCGTCGGACTTTTGAGTAACTCCGAAGCTTTGCCATCTGACTCCTGTAAGATCTAACATTAGTCTAGTTGTAGAATGGGTTTTAGACATATCTAGGTTGGGACCTGCCAGGGAGACAAAAGACCCATTAGACGAGGCTGCATTGTTTTCTAGGTCTTAGCTCCACCAATACGACCGGAGGGCGACCTAGACAGGGCGATAAGCAGTTAACGATTTGTCAAACGACTCATGACTGGGGCTTGATAGTTGAATGATAGTTTGTCACAATTAGTTTGCGTGTGGCACTTATGTAGATGTGATTGGCTCTTGCGCAGGCACCGCCGACATGGATGACCAGGGCATTTGTGAGGTCCGCTTCGAATTGGTAAGCCACTTCTCGGATTCAGCTAAAAAAGCAATCTAAGCGAACAAAAGACTGGATAAGTCATGATCATATAATAGGCTGTTTCTTTCACGACCTAATATTTAAATAGCTGCGCATAACTACATGTAATAAAAATCAATTATAACTCGTTTAATTCCGAGACCGCAGCGGATGTTCTCGACTTCCGATTGCTACCAACCCGGCTCAACGACGATACCTAAATATTCACTATGTCACCCACTCCTCCCATCGCACTCATTCTCGGGGCCGGTAGCAACGTTGGACATCATGTTGGCCGGGCATTTGCAGCCAAGGGATACAAGATCGTTGCTACAGCCAGAAGCGTGAAGGAGGCCGACGGCAGCTCAGATCAGATCCATGTTCAAAGTAACCTAAGCAACCCAGCTGGCGTCGCCGAGTTGTTTGCGACGGTCAAAACACAACTCGGCCACCCAAGTGTCGTTATTTATAATGGTATAACACCAAAATACCCGTGTTGTTGCTAAGAAACTCCTCACTCATCGTCTTCTAGCTGCTGCGGTCACCCTAAATGACCCCAAGAACCCTTTTTCCGTCTGTCTCAGCGATTTCCAGCGCGACTTCGCTGTAAATACGACGAGCGTCTTTCGCGGCTGCGCAGCAAGCCGTTCTGGGTTTCCAGGAGCTTCCAGAGTCTGCGGCCCGCACCTTCAACTACACAAGCAACTGCCTCAACGTGTCGCCAATTCTACCTCTCACAGACGCGGGTGTGGGGAAATCGGCGACGGCGCATCTAATCCACTGTGCCTCGGAGGCATTCAAGGACAGGGGCTTTAAGTCTGTACAGCCCATTCAGTGTTTTGTGCCGTAAACTTCTAACTCTAGAGTAGGTTCTACTACGCGGATGAACGGAACGGAATGCTGATGGGTCTCCCGCATATTCTAAGGTCAATGGTCCAGCACATGGCAAATTCTACACAGAACTTGCTGAGGGAGCCGAGCAGGGCCCATGGCAGCAGACATTCGTCAAAGGTGTGGGGCATACGCTATTTTCGGCGAAGATATGAATGGCAAAGCATCAGATAAATAAATGATAGTAAATTCCCATAAAGAAAACTACAGATTCCACACTTGGCCGCCTGTTCTGACGGTGAGAAGCCCATGGCCATTGAACACAGCCCACTAAACTAACCAAGTTGCATTAGCTAGTGCTAGTCTGTGCCCGATAGGCCCTAATTTGGCTACTGTGCAGTAGACACGAAAGTAACACGACAGCCATCCTCAATTACATCAATGCTACAAATAAAGTCAATTGAACACCATAAATAGTTGGCCTGGTATACCTGCTCGTTGTACCAAGTTTGAACACTGTCGCGCACTGATTGAATGCGAATGTAGGCTGTTCACTTTCGAAGAGATATCACAGTGGGTCATGCGGCGGGGTCCTAACCAGTATCTTGATTCATAAGCAATCTTTACGCCGATGTCATCTCTTACCCTGGACGGATCGCTCACCCTCAAGCGTATCGTCCAGAAGCACTACAAACCAGCGGACAAACCCATCACCAAGCGTGCTTGGTCCGGGAAAGCAAAGAAAGATCAACCTAGAACGTTGTCGAGAGCGCATCAGCGACCGGCCCTGGCTGCCCGACCTGCATGCAATTTGAGAATGGACAAAACTGTAGCCACACGAGAAAATAAGCGATCCCGTGACCCTGGGAACCAGAGATTCATCACTAGGGTAGGCTTCCTGCGACGTATTTTGGATGTGGTCTATTCTATCTTCTGACGCTACTTCCGCAGGCTTGTGACGTCTGCCGAAAGAAAAAGATTCGCTGCGAGCCAACAAAGGATAAGTGCCTACAATGCATCAAGTTTAAATCTCGATGTCACTTCACTCCTATTTCGCGCTCGCGGAAAATCAGAAAACCAGCCGAGTGTGTCAGGCCTGCATTAGATATCCATGGTCACGTGTCCTAACATACCAAATGCAGAAATGAATACATAATAGAGCTCGAGGAAAGAGTGAAGGAAATGGAAGGGCAGCTACAGATCGCGTACAAGTTGAACGTGCAAGCCGGACGCCCCCCGCTTCAGCCAACCAGCCCAAGGAACATCCTTCCCGATCTCCTGTCAGGACACCACCAGATACAACACCCGAATATGTCCTCTTGGAACGAACCCTCGCTGAATCTGATGGACCTAGTTGTACCCAAGCGAAACATCGCTCCCTACTTTCCTAGATACCTGGACCTTCCCTCGAAGTCATCAGCCTTGATCTTGATCGAAGAGGGTTTCAGAAGCTTCAACCGATACTTCCCGATTTTCGACGAGCAAAAGTTTATGACGTCGTTCGACGCCCGCTATTCCGCTGCTGGCCTCCAAGATCTAGCTTGGTGGGCATGTGTCAATGTGGCGCTCTCAATGGGACACGCCTTCCGGGCCATACGCACGTCTCGGTCTAAGCATGACATGGCCCTTTCCTATGGCTACATACAAAACGTTTTAGGTGTAGTCTCCCAGTTAATAGCGCTACCAGGCAGTCTAGCCGTCATCCAGGCCTTACTTGGAACTATCCTCATCTTAGAAGGCACGCCAAACTCACAAATGTGTCCTGTGCTGATGGCAACAGCTATGGGGATGACTCAAGCCATGGGTTTACACAGGAGAGATCGAGACCCCCCGGGGCTTAGCTTATCGGAGATCGAAGAGCGAAGAAATGTCTTCTGGATCGCGTACTGGATCGAAAAGAACATCAGCTGCTTGCGAAGACAAGCTTCCGTACAGGACGATGATGATATAGATGTTGAACTTCCCACGGGAATCGTCTCGGAACCGCATCTGCTGAGCCATGGGCCAGCCACAATCAATATTCTCAACTCTCGCATCGGGCTTGCCATAATCCAAGGGCAGATATATAAGAGGTTGTTCTCAGTTCAAGCTCAGCGGCAGTCTAAAGCACAGCGGGCCGCGGCGGCTCTTGACCTCAGTGGGCTATTGGCATGCTGGCGAGCCAGCGTTCCGTTTGACTTTGAAGAGTCCAGCATGACCTCCCTCCGCCTTCCTCTCCCAGAGGACGTCCTGCAGATCATCATACTGCACACTGTCTACGCCAATTCTGTGATCACCGTGGACCGTCATCTTCCGCAGCGCGGCAATCCGGCAGCGGGGCCTGCAGACATTTACACCTACACCCTACCGTCAGAAAGTGTCTGCCTTATTGACTCACGGAAAGCGATCCAGCTGCTGCAGAAGATACCCCGAGGCAAATACGCCTTTGTTTGGTAATTCCGCCCCCGTTTCAAGTAGCAAGGCCATATCTAACACAGAGTAGGTTGCTGGTGGGTTCCTTTTTCGAAGCTGTCACAGTTCTCCTCCACAATGTTATTATCAACCCGTTTCACACGCGGGCACGTTCCGATATCTTACTCATAGAGCCGTTCTTGGCGCTTTTGGAGGTCCTGGATGACGGTGGGGATAATGCAGAACTGCAGAGGATGCGTAAAGAGTGCAATAGCCTCATCCAAAATGCGATAGCTGCGGTGGAAAGCGTCGAGGACACAATTATTGTGAATTATTGAGAGAGACAAAACGGTGATACCGTTCCAACTGTCTGATTGAAAGAGTCAACTGTCAAGATAGACGAAGGTTATAAGGGGTGAATTGGTTGATTGATTGAGTATCAGAGAGAGAACTGGACGGAGAGGAGATAATCTAGTATATGTACATGTATGTGTGGCTGGGAAGCCCGAAAAGAGGGTGGCTGGGCCACCTGTTTCACAAACCGCAAGTCTCACCAGCGGACTTCTGGGCTACGGTACTCGTGTCAACTTTGGAAGCTATGCAGCAATGTATGCTAGATACTTACGCCGAGGACATAAAAGCAGTGTGTGATCCCCAAGATAGAGTGACGGACAACTCGGTATCAAATCCTGATAAATGCAAGTATGATTCTGGGCACCTTGTGCGGAACACTGTGAATTGTTCCGAGTCCATCGGGTTCATGCAAATCACCACTCGGTACTCCTGATTATCTCGGAGATTCTTACAGGACCAAGAAAGTTAACAGACGAGTTCCAGTGATATGGTCTGCCCAAGGGAGCTCCGTTTTGTCAGAATAGGGACTCCAGCCACCCGGATTATCGGGCTTCTCAGCCACTAATAGACTCGCTACCTCCTCCTGCCTCTGGCACTCTTCTGATACTCAATCAATCACTCCATTCACCTCATAACCTTCGTCCCATCTCAACACGTTTAATGGGATTATTTAAACGGCCTGGGTAAACGAGGCGACGGTACCCGTTCCATTTTCTCCCGCAGAATCATGAATCCGGTACTTTGTGATATAAGACCCTGGATTCGGGTCTGAGAACTTGACCTTTGTCGAGTTTCAGACTATTTTCAATGCCTCTGTCTTTATGTTCTCCGACATCCTCGGCACCGACAACCCCGATCTCTCTGATTTCGATAGACTTGGAGGGACACTCCTTACTTAGTACCCACTCGCAGACCCACTAACAACTCACGAGGGCGGAACTAGGTACCGTGAGCACCAGCAAATCAAGATGGGGGAGTAGAAGAGGTCGATCAGTTTTATAAGCTTTTCCTCGCTCCAGAGGCTGGAAACTGCTCGGGGGGTGTCGGGCCTTTTCCCATCGATCCCTGGGGACTTTGCATTGAATAGGCTGGGAAAGGAGTCTCGGCAGTCAAAATGTGGACTAGATATCCGAGGTCTGTGGCTGACTCGACAGCGGGGCTCCTTCTGACTCGGATCTTGTAAACAACGGTATCTACCATAGTAGCCACACCGAGGCCCTTATTGTGGGTATTCCTGTTAACTAGAGCCGTCAGACGGTGGGGAAGACCCGCGGTAAAGCTGGGGGGATAGCGCTGCCTTTGACTACCCCGCGCTACATTCCGGGGGGCCCGACTGTCGTGATAATCTAACGAGCTGATCACGTTCACGAGGCTTATATACTCGTGGTAATCATTATGCATATATAGTAAGGCTTCGCACTCTCATAACATCATGACATCACTCAGCTGAAACGACTGGAACGCTGGAGACTAGATTTGCGCACCTTCATTCGGAATCCATAACATGCCCTTCAAATCGCCCTATCCATCTCTTGATATACCTCGGACGAACGTGCTGTCCTACCTCTTCCCACGTGGTGAACTCGTTTCTAGCGACCCGCTCTGGCACGATGCAAAAAATGCTGCACATAATCTATCACCAAAGCAACTGCTTCAATGGGTGAGGAGACTCTCATTCGGCCTTAAGGGACTCGGCCTGCAGAAGGAAGATGTCGTGATGATTCATACTCCCAACCACATCTTTGTGCCAGTTGCCTATCTCGGCATTGTAGGGGCTGGATATGTATTTAGCGGTGCTAATCCAGCTTATACTGTTCCTGGTACAATACGATCTGCCCACCAACTTTGGCGCAACCTGCTGATTCTCGTGCAGAAATGGTCCATCAGATCAAGGATACAAACACAAAGATAATTCTTGTTCATCCAACCCATATCGAGACAGCGTTTGCCGCGGCCACCGAAGCCGGATTACCACATTCCCGCATATTCCAGTTCGCTGACTTTCCAACCTCCACCGCGAGGGGCATTCCGGATTGGCGCTCCTTTATTGGCAACGAAGCTGAAGGTGAGGCTTACGAGTGGCCGGATTTGAGCCCATTGGACTCGGCATCCACGGTCGCTACGATCAACTACAGCTCCGGAACGACCGGCCTACCCAAAGGAGTATGTATGTCTCATGCGAGCCTCATCGCCAATGTCGAGCAGACCATATTCATGAGATATGCACACAAACCTTATCGATTCGAGGCTCGACCACAAGAACGGTGGATAGGCTTCCTTCCACTTTATCATGCCTACGGGCAACTCTACGCGATGCTCATGTGTGTGAAGCTCCGGTGTCCGATCTACATAATGACCGAGTTTCGATACGAAGATTTCTTGAGCAACATTGACCGCTATCGCATCACGAGTCTGCAAGTTGCACCACCTATCTTAGTCATGCTGCTAAAGCGACCCGAGACATCTCGCTATACCCTTTCTAGTCTCAGAGAATGTATATGTGGTGGGGCTCCACTATCGAAAGAGGTGCAAAATGCCTGTCAACACCGTTTCAATATTCAGATCAATCAAGGATGGGGCATGACTGAAGTAACATGTGGTGCTTTGATGGTACCTGGTGGCCTCACGGATGACTCTGGCAGCGTCGGCCAGTTACTGCCGAATTGCGAGGCCAAACTGGTCAATGATGACGGAAAGGAGGTTGGCTTTGGTCAGTCGGCGGAGCTGTATGTGCGAGGGCCCAATATTATGCTGAGATATTGGAAGAATACAACGGCGACACAAGAGTCCCTGGACAGGCACGGCTGGTTGAAGACTGGGGACATTGCTGCCTGCGATAAAGATGGTGTGTTTTGGATAGTGGATAGAAAAAAGGTGAGCCACACGTGCAGAGCTTGTTTGCCGCGTCCTGACACACAATAGGAACTTATCAAGGTCAACGCCCTTCAAGTGTCGCCGGCCGAATTGGAAAGCGTCCTCCTACAGAACGAGGATGTGGCAGATGCTGCTGTTGTGGGAATAACCATGTAAGTTTCTAGTCACGTCTAAGGATTGTAAAATCGACTGACCAAGTGTACAGCAACGGAGAGGAATTTCCTCGAGCATACGTTGCGATACACGAAACCTCTAGGGGCAAAGTAAAACCTCATGATATCCAAGAATGGATCAAGTCGGAAGTTTCGAAGCATAAGTTCCTCGCAGGCGGCGTGGTCTTTGTAGATCAAGTCCCCAAGTTGGCTAGTGGGAAAATACAGAGGAAGACACTACGCGAGTGGGCCAAAAGGGACGCTTTGAGGCTGGCAAAGATCGGCCGACCAAACCTGTGATGGCCGCTAACAATGCAATTCGTGATAATATTGAAAGAATTCAGAATAAAGAATTTGGATTTCGATTGAGCATTTCCAAACCATCTTGTTCATAAAATGGATTTGCTCGATCTCTCGTCTATGCCTCGGCTCCAGTATTAACTACCACTTACCCGACATTCCCTCATCACCATTGGCGGTCACTAATATTTATGCATCTCCCCGCCTTTTGTCCCTAAATGTCCGCCATTTCCCCGCAACACCCCAGATGTCCCGCTTCCCATGCAGTATCCACTGGCTTTGCCGAACACTTCATCTGCGCCCTTGGCAGAGTCTGCAGCAATTCGAATTGACGAAAGCATGTGGTTGGGAGAGAATGGATGGTACGCCGTGGGACCAGTCACCGTCGGGATCCGGGACGATGTCCGCCCGCCGACTTAAAAAGAGGGAGCAAGACCGACTGGCGCAAAGAGCAGCGCGAGGACGAACGAAGCAGCGAATCTCCGAGCTGGAGGCAACAGTGGCCGAGCTAAGTCATGCTCGCCCAGGCCAGGGTATCGGGAGGCTGAGAGAGCAGCTTGCGACCGTGACGAAGGAGAAGGACGGGCTTGTCCAGACCTTGAATTCCATTCAGAACCTCATTCAGGCGCGTTGCAGTGGTGACAGCGTGCTTCGTGAGGATTCATCTCATCACGCTCCACGCCCGCCCTCTGCGGCTTCAAGTGGTCCCTCCATAGGATTGAGCAATGCTGTGGACGGGCCTGCCTCGAACGCAAGTAGAATTGACGATAATGGCTATCCAACCTTGCCTACGACCGAGTTGCTTTCCCCAACATCGCCCACTCTGGACGTCGGTTCACAGGCGACAATAATGATGCCAGCAGCATTTTCGGGTGACATAGATATCACCGGACAGCTTTCTGGAGAAACTCTGGTGCCCTCTCCGGGTACATGCGACTGCTCCTATTGGAATCCGATTGACACCGGCAACAACTCGTCGCAACACCGTAGTTTATGGCGATCTGCAAACAATTACCTCAAGGAGCCCAGCAAGGCCTCGGCCAACGAACTTACCCAGGCAGACCAACAAGCCGATGACATACCAGTGAGGGTGTTGTTGGAAGGCTGGGATTCCATCGCAAAATCCGGCCAACTATCTCCCCTCTGGGCCAAGCTAAAGGAAATAGACAAACTCCAGTTTAGCAACTGTGGGGATGTTGAACGATTGGCTATTCTCAGGACGATGCATTCGCTACTAAAATTTCACGTCGAGCCAACGCTGGACCACTGTACCAATCTGCCTCAATGGTATCTCGAATTGTCGGTAACCCCAATATCTGCGATGTTCGAGTATTTGCCAGCTAAACAGCTGCAGGCCTTCTCAGCGTCTTCCTCACTCTTACGCCATCGATTTCTTCGTGTGGTAAGTCACAAACTTGAATCTCCTTTGTAACTTAGTCTGTGGCTCACGCTAATTGTATTATGTGAACCAACAGGCCCGGAGTCAGGGATAAGTTTGTTTTCTCCGAGCATAGATATTGCTCGAATCGCTTCTGGCGTGTCTTTACGGAGTCATTTCGTATCTCGTGGCCCTACGAATTCCGAGATTGCTACAAGAATAACCTTGCCACGGGACAAGTAAACATATCTGCAGAATTCGACGGATGCATCCGGAACATCAATTCCTGGGCCATGGGTTCCGACTTCTTTGTGCATTTCCCTGAAATGCGCAGCGATATTCCAGCATATCTGTCAATACCAAGTTCCATCGGTACTCCACATGTGGAGGATGCCCATGGCCAACAAACAAGCGTCAAAACCACCGTAGGGACTTCACTTTCAACGAGTTCATAGCTTTCTGCGTTGTAAAAAATAAAAAAATTTACGTGAGGATTCCAAGAAATGGCTTTTTGCTTCTGAGGATGCGGTGGTTGAAGGTAAATTGGTGAGAATAAGGACCACTGCGAGCCAAGCACCAACCGGCTGCATGACTACTCATCTGAACAATCCCCACGAACCTAGACTATGTGTGCTCCTACCAGAGATACATATATACTTGGGATATTAGTATGTATATATTGCCGGGGAGGTTATCGATATATAGGTAGTGTTATGTAACCTTTTAAGTTGTCATTTTTAAACTTATTTGAAAACAAAATGAGTCATCAAGGATAGGACAAATCAGGAATCCTCTCCGATTCTCCGACAATGCGCCTCCTAGGTTTCATACCTGCTTTCCAAACGCCGATCAGAGTACGATCTTGGCCCGCTATGCATGAGTCAGAGAGACTAAAATGCAATGTCAGGAGCTAATGTCTTGGTATTCTCAACTTCCCCGCATTCCCGATCGCCTGGGACCCGGGGAAATGCTCCAAAACCAATAATCTATAAATGAAGCCTAGATGCAGATTACCCATGATATTACTTGTGTGAGCACCAAGTCTGTTGCTACGTCAGTCCCTTAGATATTGAACACATAAGAGCAATTTAGTCAATGAATATGGCAGCAATTTACGACACACGACTACCAGGACAGGAAGTCTCAAAACTTGACAGCCATGAAGCGTGCACCATTGACGGCATTGTGACCCACACTGGAGATGCGGAGAAAGCCAATTCTGAGCTCCAAGCCACCAGACTAAGTCCTTCAGAGGAGAAACGATTAATGTTGTTTTTGACATAAGCCGTTGAGCTACTATACACTAACATATATTTCCAGCCGACGAATCGATCGAAGGCTACTCCCCATCTTGGGTATCATGTACTCCATATCTCTGATCGACCGTACAAACTTGGGTCTAGCGCTTGTAGCCGGCATGCAAGAAGATCTTGGTCTCGGCGTGGCCAATCGCTATACCATTGTTGTCATGCTGTTCTTTTTGACTTACATGTAGGCATATCTGCGAGCAATCCTTGGCTCACACACTAATTCACGAAAAAGTATCTTTGAAATCCCCAGTGTACGTCTTCGACACTGAATACTCGACATTATCGACTGATATGAATATCTTGAAAAGAACCTCATATTACCCAGAGTAGGTCCAGCAAATTGGCTTGCTTTTCTGGGTGTCAGCTTCGGAGCCATTCTCATTGGCATGGGCTTCACAAAGAGCTGGGAAACAATGGCACTTTGCAGGGCTCTTCTGGGGGTGGTAGAAGCCGGATTCCTTCCAGGTCAGTAATGTGGACTCCCATCGAGGATTCATACTGAATAAGGCACCAGGCTGCACTTACCTGATCACTTGCTGGTATACACGATTTGAGGTTGGGAAAAGGATCTCCGGCTTCTGGATCCTCTCCGTCCTAGCTAGTGCTTTCTCAGCTATATTCGCCTATGTGCTCACCCTGCTTTCCGGGAAGGCCGGTCTGCGAGGATGGAGTTGTGAGTTTGTGCAATAAATGCTACATCGTTGTGTTTCTACTAATTGGTACTGAACTGTCGTAGGGATATTCGTTATCGAGGGAATAATTACGTGCCTGGTATGCTTTGCCGGTCGGTTCATTATCATCGACTTCCCCTCTCAAGCGAACCACTTTTTGAAGTCGGAGGAACAAGCACACATAATTGCACGGATCGATCGTGACCGAGGCGATGCGGTGGAGGATGAGGTAACCTTCACCAAGATCGTGCACCATCTGAAGGATTGGCGGCTATATGTGTGGGCTTTCAATCTCATGGCGTCAACCTTGCCCGGTTACGCGTATTCTTATTTTCTCCCCATCATTCTACGCAGTGGAATGGGATTCAGTAGCACAAATAGCCAGCTCCTAAGCGCCCCGCCTTACATCCTTGCGGCTATCATTACCTATATATCCGGTTGGTTAGGCGACAGATTCCACATAAGGGGCCCCATCATCGGAATGCACCAACTCCTCACGGCTATCGGAATGTTATTGACCGCATATGGTGGGTCAAACGCAGTTCGCTATTTCGGAGCCTTTTTAGGTAAGTCTGGTTTCATTCTCCAGGCACCGGTGGCTCATCGCCCTGACACGCCAAAGGCATCGGATTTGTCCAATATTGCATCCCTGGTGTCCTCACGTTCCAGGCCAATAATATTACACAACACTCCAAGCGCGCAGTTGCAACATGCGTATGTATCACAGGAGGTGGTTTTGGTGGTATCATTGCCAGCCTCGTGTTTATTTCTCGGGAAAGCCCAAATTACACCGTAGGTCTCTCTCCGCATAACGATATATCGTATAATCTTTATTGACTTTTCTTCTGCAGACTGGTGTATTCACGACTCTGGGTATATCTCTTGCAAGTATTGTCTTCATCGCAGGTCTGGATATCTATCTCTGGGTGCGTAATAAAAAAGTCAAAGTAGGCACTCATCAGAATGAAGGGATCGAGGGTTGGTTGTACACTATTTAGGTTGCCTTGCTCGCCTGCCGATTAGACCAAGTATCCTCCTACGAATGTTTTCGGGTGTAATCTGCGTATGAATTCTTCATATATTGTCTCTCTAAAATTCTCAAAATGAAAGACATATCGAAGTGTCGTAATACTCAGACTGGAAGTATTAATGGAAGAGATGAGGGCTTCCATACCCTCCTGACTTGCACCTTGGGTGACCGGCTCCGACGGGCACACGTCAGGCGACCACGGCACCAGCAGTGATCTGAAGTCATGTCACGAGGCCCTATTGTGTACGTGTACCTACATCCTTCAGAACATGAATCTGCCCATAGAGGTCTGTCACGTCAACAAACATGCGCAGTGCACTCATCAACTCCCCGGGGCCTAGTTCCTTCTCTAGCAGATTCATTGCCACGTCTAGTCCCCGTCGCTCATATTCGGCAATCCACAAGAGCTCCGATTTAGCGTCACCACTGCTAGTAGAAGACGTAATCGGGCTTGCCTGCTTTCCACCGTGATAGAAAAATTCGGGAAAGTTGACCGAGTTGAGAGCGTGTTCCTCCTCGTCGCGTTCCAAAGACCCGTAATCTTTGTACATGCGGCAGAGATTGGCGACAGGCGTCCTCGGCGAGATAGGCGGTGCGTGCCGAGGACAGTATGCCGCCATTGCGAGTCTGGGCGGTATCAGACAGCGCAGCGCCCACTAGACAAGTGAGGAAAACGAAAGAGAAGGGACAAGAGGTGTGATCGGCCGAAGTGCTGCGCACCCAGCGGTAGAAAGTTCGCCCTGGCTGATCGTACTGCAGAGTCAAGTTCCCATTGACTGAGTGCACAACATTTCCGTTACTTAGAAGAGTTCCTTTGCCGTTTGATTGAGACTGTGTACGGAGGCGATGGTTGTCTTCAGCATGCATGATGTGTGCCAGGATAAACGTCTGTAACTCGGAAGCAAGTTGTCCCTGAAGGCGGGCAGGACTTGATTGAACCGCTGGGTGTTCCAAAATTCGCTCTATGAAACTAAAGAGTACAGCCTTCACGTCATTTACTGAAGGCTGATCTAAAGAATCGTGTTGCTGTTCCAGGTCAAAGGTAGTCGGACTACTACCGTTGGTGAACAACTCAGAGGTTTCCGAGCTCTGGTTAATAGTCTTGGCTTCACCAGAATGGCCATTCGTGTTTCCGTTCACCTTGCCACTATAAGCATGGGAATGGGTACTAGTGAAGAGCTGTCCGACTAGGCCGCGGATAACATCTAGATCGGTACTGAAATGCTTTTCAATGACGCCCCCCATGTACTCGTCCGCATGGAAATTCAAGATGGATAATACCATCATTTCGTATAAGACGGAGAGGCTGATCGAGCAGCCATGAACCTCTGCACAAAGTAAAACGGCTAGCGGTATGATGAAGATGTACTTGTCCTTGCCCTTGGCCGTCCGCGGGAAGATATCAGGAGGTTGACGCTGCAGCGCCTGCAGAGCAGAACAGGCTTGCAACTCAACAAGCTGTACGATACCCGGTTCGGTGTCACGAATGAGGGGAGTACGAGCCAGAAAACTTCCAGTTTTCCTCATGCCTATTAAAAGCTTATCGGGAGCTAGGAATAGGTCGTCTTTGCAGGGCGTCCCAATGACGATGGCTGACACAGGTTCAACCGTCGACGGGAAAGGAATTAGAAAGCCGCCAAACAGTATGCTTCACTGAGTATGTCGGAACTGTATGTCACTTTTTCAGTCCACATGTGGTGACCTCTACCCCATTACCCCCTGTTCAACTGGAAGAACGATTTCCCCAGTGCCATTGAGGAGAAGATCTTTCCCTTCTCCAGTTGTCGCACAAAGGGCAATCTTTAGTAGGGATGATAGTGCTAAGATGCTATACGATGTGGTCTCGCCTACGTCAATCCATGATCCATTCTTTTGCTGACTAGGTATGAAATATGCGAATGAGCACTTGCAACAAGACCATCGGTAGGTCAAGAATGATCTTTCCCTTCAAATGTCAGTATGGCGGCCTCGACACTGTTGTCAGAGCCCAAGTGATGGAGGGCTTCAAGCCCTTTGGCCGTGTCAGCTACATCAGGTAGAATGCCAGGGGCTGTTTTCATGATGTTAGCAAGATTATTACCTTACATGATTAACCCAAACGCTATTTGACATTTGGTATAGCCTAGTTCAATCAAGAGTATAGAATCTTTAACTCACCAAACCCAAGAAGTCCTTTCTGTTCCTCAAGTGCTTCCTGTAAGGTTTTACGCAAAATCAACGAGTCGGACGGGTCCGGAGACACCCCAAATGTTGCAAGGGTAGTAACCACCTTGGTGAGAAAGGTCAGTCTTGACATTTGAATTTTGCTTTCTGATCAGTACTCACCCAGCTAATTTCAAAAACCGTCGGCGGCTAGGCAGAAGATACACCTCCATTATCTCGACTAACGACATCCTTTAGATAGGA
Organism: Seiridium cupressi; assembly: GCA_036674765.1. Lineage (NCBI taxonomy): Eukaryota > Fungi > Ascomycota > Sordariomycetes > Amphisphaeriales > Sporocadaceae > Seiridium > Seiridium cupressi. Next base: position 173,495 of record JARVKI010000062.1, read on the forward strand.
CTCAGCCTTGTCGTCCCAAGAGGATGAGTTCATGAGGTATGCAGCCGTGGTCCTTTGAAACATCAGTCAACTATCGTCGGACACTTTAAATGTCGGTACTTACGCAGGAGAGTCCATGAAAGACCCGTTGGCCTCTTGCCATTGGCCAACTTTATCGAAGTCAATGTAACCGATGAATGCCTCAAGAGAGTGGTACGAAGTGGATCGAATCTTGTACACCGTTGAAGAAGGAATCTTAGCGAGCTTGGCATCTCTGACGGCTCGCAGAGCACTAAGCTGTGGGAACTCTATGAAGATTTCTTCCTTCTCTAGAAGACCTAAGAGAGAAATAATCAAAATCTCCTGTCCAACCTGGTCCGTCGAATACATATCCCACCCTCTCAGTATATCCTCTAGGGCAGCCTTGGCCTTTCGTGACCTAAGAAGCCAGTCCTGATTATCCGGCTGAATCTTGAGGTGCTTGATCAGAGAGAGCAATGCTGCGGCTGTGTTCAAGATGCCATCTACAGGCGTCGTGTAAGACTCCCATGCCTCAGATGGAAGCTGTCGTGCTAGTACGAACTCAAAACACTCCGGAAATAACCATGTAGTGGCCACATAGATTCCAAATCCCGTCTTCGCGGGCTTCTGCACCATGGAGAGCCATGCTGTGTCGTACAAATATGATGACATGGAACCCACCTCTTTTCCTTTGCCGAAAGAGCATTGTGCTGCCAACGCAGCGAACAGTGCATTTCCTTGGTGATGCCAAGAGCTCGAGATGCCCATGACTACTTTGGGATATAAGAGAAGACGTATAATTCGCAAATGTCACAATGTTAGTAGCACATAACATGTTCAGTTCTGTAGCCCACGTCTCGTATTTGACTTATACAGATACTTCCCTCGGGCGTATCGGCGTCATACCTGGGGACCCACGAACCCCCAGTTCGTGGCAACACCTTGGACTTGTCCAGCGCCATCTGCGCTTCCAACAGCATATCTTCCATAGCTTTGACCACAAGCTCATGATCGTTGTAGACAATGAGTCTCTTGCATACGATAACGCACGATTACCTGAATAAACTCGGCATGGCAACGTGCCAAGGTCTTCCATACTGGCTGCCCGTTTCTCATCATGCGCGCTTTGAATGATAAGGCTGTACTGAAATGATACCACGGCTCTTTGCATCATATCAACACATTCAGCTACCCTGCCTTTCTGTCTAACGAGTACATCGGAAATATACATGCGCAATCAGTGCCTAGTTAGATGACTTTCCTCAAACAGACAGACAAGGGGCCAGATGATAGACCGGTCAGTGTCCGATTCTGTCAACGATCAATCGCTCGGACGCTGCAATGGAAAAATGCACTTCAAGATACAACCCAACCCAGTAAGACGGGCTGGGATACGCGCTGACATGTACCTAGGGGTAACAAGGTCAGGATGCTCCAAATACCCCACGCAAAGTAGAATGTAGTGGCTTTGCCGCCTCTGGCGCTTTAGTGTCGCCCCCCACGGTGACTGAGGTCTCTCACTCCTTACATCAGTTTACATTGGTGAAGTGCGGTATCATTTACGCTATGCGACTAGTCATATTCTTATGACAAGGCCCATATCAGGCTGCAGGCTCAGCCCTGAAGGTGGGTTGGTTAGTGCTCAGATCATGTTACATTTAAGTGGAGTGGGCATAGCAAACAACTCTTGGCAAGGGCGGCACAAGCAGGGTCCGGCTATGAAGTAATTCCAAAACAACCCACCGTGAGCACTAGTGGTTATCATGTCATCAAAACCGCTTCCGAGAGAGATGTCCTGAGGTGCTCATCAAGAGATATCGGACCATCAGCCAGAGGCTGTAACTGAATTTCGACTGCTCGTCATCCAAACCAAGATATAGCAGAAAGGACAGCAACGCAAGACACCATCCCATACCAGTTGAACATGGCCACCAACCCACCGAAGCCAATTCGTGTTTGGATCACTCGTAGGTAACCCTTCATCCTCGCATTGCCTTTGGCGCATTCTGGCTGACGTTTTGGCAGCGCCCGGCCCCAACCCATGGAAGGTAAGCACACAACACAGGATTTGTGCGAGCGAATCACACTCGCAACATCCACCCCCACACCATCTGTGGTAACATTTTCTCCGGTAGGCTGTCTTCATCTTTGAGGAGCTTGGCCTCAACTACGAGATCAAGTCGTTCAGTTTTGCACAAGTCAAGGAGAAGCCTTTCACCGACATCAACCCTAATGGTCGCGTACCGGCTATCGAGGACCCAAACACAAATTCGACTCTGTGGGAGTCGGGTGCTATCTACCAATACCTGATTGAGAAGTACGATACCAACCACCATTTGTCCTACGAAACTTTGAAGGAGCGACATCTAAGCAACCAATGGCTCCACTTCCAGATGAGCGGGCAAGGCCCTTACTACGGCCAAGCCGGCTGGTTCCAGCATCTACACCCTGAGAGGATCCAGTCGGCCATAGACCGATATATCAGCGAGATCAAACGAGTCCTCGGTGTCCTGGAGGGTGTACTAGCCGCCAAGCCTGCCGATGCGCAATGGCTCGTCGGCAACAAGATGACGTTCGCCGACATAGCCTTCGTGCCATGGAATTTCCGTCTCAGTGAGGTCATGAACACCTCTTGGGACGAGGTCTGGGCGGGGTTGCCTCACGTCCGCGCTTGGCATGAGCGTATGATCGAACTTCCATCCTGGAAGCGATCCATGGAGATCCGCGCTCGTTTGATGGACGAACAAGGACTGCAGTGGAACGGCGTCCCCAAGGGCATTGGGACATTCACCGAGTATGAGAAGGAAATTGCTGCCAAGGGAGAGACGAAAAGGCAGGAGTAGAAAGGCACCTGAGTATTTTGCTATCAAAGTAGTGGCAGTAGCGCTCGCCAGACTTGAAAATATAGGACATAGTCATCATTTCGCTCCTTTGACCAACGTGCCATCATACTCAAAAGCTATGGAAAGGGCATAGTAATTCAGCAAGCATCTAACAAAGTAAGGTTTAATGGTCCAAATGACTCATGTGCATGTCTTGATCCTGAATCAATCATGGTCGACGTGGTGTAAAAGTTGGCATTGATGAATATATATGCCTAGGGGCTCGAATTACAATAATTACATTAGAGAAGCCATATTGTCATGAATAGAAAAACGTATGCCACTTCCAAACCATGTTACATATTACACACCAGCACCCCGCTCTGCATTGGCATTCTTCTCGCCTACCTCCACTGCTGCCGCTGGGGTCTGTTTACTCTTTGTTAAAATCCACTTGCAGCCAAGTAGCAGGAAAAATGCGACGACTGGTACTACGGCTGGGATGTACTGTTATGTAGTGTGTTAGAGTTGCTAACTACACCGATGTGAGAGTGAGATCGAGCCTGGGTACTTACGAAGACCTGTGTGACTGATAAACTATGTTTTTCCACCACCGTGCGTAGTATACCAGGATCCACTAATGAGCTCAGGTCGGTGACACCTGAGTCGATGATCTTGTCCACGAAATCTTGCGATATCACTGGCCCAAGGTTTACCTGCAACTGCTTCTGGAATACTGCCTGGCCAACCGCTGCGAAGATGGCGCAGCTGATTGAGATAATGGAAAGAAGGGTCAATGCTCCAAGCGGGACAAGATCTTGAGGAAGCGAAGTCTACATGGCGAGATGTGACTTTGAGAAAAAGGTAAGGTTAACACAGGTAAATCCGCAATAATGAAATTGTGTAGTTACTTACCAGGTTTGACGACAGTGAATAGCCAACACCACCTAGAATCTGATAGCCGACCCAGTGAGATTCTGAGATATCAGGATAAATAGTTGTCACCAACCCTCCACCAAGACACACGTAACTGAGCCAAGTATGACAAACGGGTTCCACCACCCCAGCTGCGATGCAAGTGCCGAACCGACAAAGGCTGCAAGCACATCCGCAATCACAGTAGGGAAGAAACTCATACCACTAGTCGTAGGTGAGGACCATAGTACTTCCTGGAACCAAACCGGAAGCCAATAAATGATTGTCCGGAAAGGTCCATTGACGAAGAATGCCGCGCTGCAGAATTGCTCATCGCTGCTAAAATCGGACCCTGACATGGACAGAGGACCTAAATCAGCATCCGAAGCGTATTTGTGTATGGGCACGTCCTGAGCTATGAGGTACCTGGTGCTAGGCCAACCTAGGCCCCCGCGCTGCGCTAGCGATGGCTGCGATCTTGCCTGGAGTTTTGGTTTGAGTGGGGCGAAACCGAGCCGGGAAAGTGAAGGGAGAGGTCGGGAAGTGCCTGGAATGAGCTTGTATCAGCTACAATGTGCCCTATTTACTCAATAGCGCATCTTTAGATACACCGAAGGAGTAATCGGACTAACGCGTTCTTCGTATATGGATCGTTAGTTGGAAATTCTGCGCAAGTTTAGAGCCGACATCCGCGGTCAGTTCTTTAGCGCCAGTATTCAATTACGTACCCTATCACATCACAGAGTGGGATGAAGAAGTCCAGACCAAGCCCCGTCTGGAGTTAGTCAAGGAACTCACTGCTTTAGATCAGTCTACAGATGACATTGAGATTGTGAGGCCGTCAGATCTTTCGACCAGTTCGATGCACTCGTGCTACAATACGAGCCAAACAGAAGACCAACGGTTCAGCTGGCGCGCCCATAGATTCGCGGCCTCTGGATTCGCTCCGAGGACAATGCATATGTACAGGACCAGACTGAGTGAGTCCTTCGCGGTCGCGCTGAATGTTCTTCCACTCAATATGAAATTGCTGTTGAAGACTGGAAGGGTGACTGGGAGACTACCCAAGAAACACATCAAGCTGAACTCGTCCACTTCTCAAGCATGGTTTGGAAGCGCACAATCAAGCATCAGGAAACAGCCTTGAATGTGGTCAGAGTTAATCATCTAGCATGCAAAATATAGAGAGGGAATCCTCCATAATAAATATGGTGATCTCGGTTGTGATTGGAAGAAGGCACTTTAGAAGAAATATTGAATGTTTTGGCAGCTATGGCATCAAGGGTGTCCTCAGCGCCGTGAAACGTCATAGTCAGGCATTGTTCAGTGCCACAGCCTCGCTATCACTTCAAAATTAAATCTACTTCTATGTATAGCATTTGCGTCCAATGGCACTATCTGGCGCATACGCCTATTTTTTGGTTCCATGGCCACCTGGTGGTCCGCTGACGTACCTAGCACCAAATCCAAGGGCCCTTCATCCACCGTCTGTATAGCTTCGCTACTTTACATGGCGCAGTGAACTCCATTATATATACGGGTTTTCTAAAATTTCAATGCAGTGAAAGACCGGTAGGGGCTAAGGTGTCAGAGATCTTCCAATGATTGCTAGGCAATTTCAAGACGACTAGTGTTGGGGAGAGTGTATTTTGACCGATTACTAATAGATTTGATGAGCCTTTCAACTCCGGTAATGCCCTCGAGTCACCTCAAGCATGGTACGGTGCTAGTTCTCTACTGATCAAACGGAATACAACGTAAGCACTTTAATATCAATTACTAGTCAGTTGAAACTCGCTCGTTTCCATGGCTTGATAAAGTTAGGGAAGTTGCTGTGCCTTATGATTTATCGTATTATGATTATGAGGCCTTGGCGTGCTGCACAGCGCGGCTCTACGTGGTGTCTGTGGCTGGAGATATGGCACCAACTACATTAAAGAGTGGCCAGCCAAAAGGGTCTTTGTGGCTGAGCTTACAGTACTAGCAAGAATTTGGCATCCCTTTCAGGTATCCTACTCAAACGATCGCCATAAAAAGTGGCGTAGATGTGTACGCTTTATCATCTTCGGTACAACTCCACGACAGGATGCCCCACAGGGGTATAAAATTAATGTCGCGTATTGTAATCGTACCTTGACTACGACTCCTCTTACATTTGTATCTGCCCACCTACATATCAATAGGGTTCAGCCAATTTCGAAACAGCGGCAGCCGTTACACTGCGGTTATGAATAATGCTTTGTGCCACCAAACTTTTCAAGATGAACAAACCCGACATCCTGGTATCTGTACCTACGATGCACGATGCCACGAGCAGCAGTGCATACTGGAGCTAAAGGGCTTCATCACTACACCACTTAATACTCAGCTCACCGGGAATTCTCCCAAGCACACATACGACCCACCCATTACATAGCACTTCAAAGCCATTCAAAGAACCAGTATGGGGATGGCGATTGGCCCTCTGTGATTCTCACAGTGTGAGTGCCAGACGGAAAGGAAGTGCCAGGCAACCTCGTGTCCTTCATCTCCGTAGCCGAGAACTAACAAGCTGTTATCGTGAAGATTCAAAGTTGTATTACTCTTAGCCATAATAACGATGGAGAAATTTGGTGCAGGGATTGCAGCACATACATAAACTAGCTACATATCTACCGTCGACTTCCCTTTGACATCCAATCAACCACTCAGACCCTTCGTTCTTCTTTGAACTAACACCGAGTCCGTAACTAAATATACCGCCGCGTTCCTAAGCACGTCTACGTAGTATACAACCAAATATAGGGCTCCAACTCTCTATCTAATGCCGTTAACGCGAACAGTCGAATAAAAAGAGGCCATCCGATTGCATTGTGTAGCTAGCTAGCTAGCTCAATTAAGCGAGCGGAGGTTGTTAACAATCTGCGTCACTACATTTGAGGATCGCAATGGCTAAAAGTATGCCAACTGAGCTACTTACGGGCTACTTACACACAAGTCCTATCAAGTGTGTGGACATCAAAGGAGACCGAGTAAGTGGAAGACTTAAATTTATAGTAGTTGATAGCTATGATGCGCCACAGTGGCTGATAAGTATAGCTGGGGGGTTGGCCTCTTTGGGGCTACTATGGTAACACAAAGGGGGAGGGCACACTTAGGGCCGTTTAAGCCACCAAAAGTGATTTTGAACCTGTATCTTGGCAAGGTCTGGATGGACGTGTATGTTTTACTTCACCAAACGGTCAGATTGATGAGAAATGTAAAACTGTGTCTAACCCTGGTGGGACAGCAGCTACAGTTCCACTTATTCCACTTATTCAGTTCCCGTGCTTTCTGCCAGCAGCTGAAAGCTCCTCTACAGCCGCGTCAATACATATCTTATTTCTTACTCTTTATATCAAATACAAGTTTGTATCAAGTTAACGTACTTCTAATACCGTTTAGATCTTCCAGTCATTCAAACCGATATAAATAATGACTTCCGCAAAAAACTTGTCCACTTTCATATTTCAGATGTCTCTTTAACGATAGCTAATGGTGACTGTGTATCCGTACGTTATTATCAGCATAGGAGATAGTTGTGACTCAGATATAAGGAGCTAGGAGTTGATAATCACACCCACTTAACCGCATATAAAAGGAAAACATGATTTGCAATCCTGCGGTTTCATCTTGCTTAGGATCCTACTGATAACTTGACTTCATCTCCATTCTATCACACTTGACATTTGAGAATCTAAAATCCATTACCCCTTGAGTCAAAATGTCATCCTCATACGAGAACGAGAACGAGAACGACGCTTTATACCTGCGCGCTGAGTACAATCTGGAAATGCAAGTATTGGTTGAAGAGTGGTTCAGAGCTTCCCGAAAAAGTAAATCTTCTTCCAGCAAATCTTCTTCCAATAAACCGATTTCATTGGACCATAGAGGCCTACAAGAAGTCGCTCGAGGGAAGATTGACGGAAAGGAACTCACCTTGATGGTCAGGAAAGCAAAGAAGAGGGTTCCCGAGCTAAAATTCGATGACAATTTGCGGAAGGAGTGCCTCAAGGTGCTTAGAACCTACGGCGCTGATTCGTACGAGCACCCAGTTGCTGATGGAAACTATCTTATTGTTTTCTGCCTGGGGGGACAAGGTAATTGTCACATTTTCTTAATTTGTTGTATCATGCTGACAATCGACTACAGCGTCTAGTACATTTGACATGACAACGACCCCCAGCAACGAAACACAGGGTCAGCATTATCTACCAGGTCCAGATGAGGCGACGGACTCGCAGGAGCTTGATAGATCGGATCGTCAGGAGGGTGTTGTACTGGGTCTAGAGAAAATATCGGCGGCGGGGATGATGACAATGAGCCAAGACCTCCATTGACTTCGAGCTGGGAATATTTTGGGAGGACCCTTTGAGCATCATTCGGCCAGACGTAAAGATGGATTCGCTATCTGGAATTGTATCTAGCTGATACGTCCGCAAAGACTGATGAAAGGAGGTTGTATAGTGCAGCTAGGGGGTGACTTGTTGAGCCAGCCTCCGCATGTTCGTAGCAACTATTCTGAATAGGTAGAGGCGACCTGATTATTGAGAAGATAAACAAAGGAGAGGAAATTCCAGAAGAGTGTGTCAGCCGTCTCTTTGGTTGCATGACGAAATGGCAGCACTCGCCACCAACTGAAGATGCGCATTCGTAATATCGCTTTGGACACATCAAATGGCGGTAGTGAGGACGTAAGGCAAAGACAACTATTACCGCAGACACCCCGAGAGGACAGCAACCCGCGCCGGACGGACATAAGGAACAGCCGGGAGATGAACGTACCATCGCTGGTATTTTTTGCCGTTCATAGAGCTCTATCTTTCCATCCTGACTCGTGGGATCTGTAGTCATGGTCCGGGTAAGAATGCTGTTCGTATGCGGGGTCAAACTCATAGCCTTCCCAATAGATAATGTAGTATATCATTATAAAAACGTCATGACAACGGAACAGCATAGCGTGGGTGCAGACTGAAAGTTCTCTGTAGGACTGAATCTGACGCTCACCAATCCCTTTATTGTTAAGAGTGTCAGTGAAAAATGAACTGCGCATATGATGATACTTGGAGATGTGGGAAACAAGTTAAACATTTGCCGCAGTGGCACAATAAATCATTGGAGCAGAGAGGAGATAACTCAACCAGTCACCTTGCCAATCCTAAGTCACGTGCTATGGTGACCAGAAGCGAAAGTGTGTTCTTTTTTGTTAGACTTTCTGAACTATTTGAACGTTTTTAACTAGGTATTTGGAAATAATAAAGACAGACGGCTGACTGAATGCCTTGATTGAAAATTGGCCATCTTCCCGTGATGTCGTTGTTGTCAGACACACAATACTATTTGTTGATGTGCTGGAAGGGTGGCTTTTTATACTATTTTATTAACCAATTCTTATTGTCTACCTATCGGTGGCACGAGTAACCTAGTCTACGATCCCCGTCAACAGCCATATGGCTATAACCGTTGCTCTGACTGACATAATCGGAAGTTCTAGGCATCCCCTATTCCCCCTCGGGCCAATAATTCGGGTGTCTGTGCCCTCCCCTCAACTAGCAAGATAAAGTCACTATGAAGCCACCGGGGGTTGCTCTGTGTCACTCGCGCTTTCTAAAGAAGGTATGCCAAGAGCGCTCGATAATACGATAAGGGCTCTAGTGTAATCCCAGAGATCGGCGTAGGGGTCGTCTTGCTCGGAATCTCTGTGAATGTCGAGGCTGCTCGTTAAACCCATTTCCGATTGCATTATATCATGCATGTCCTCGAGCCGGCGATAAAACAGCGCGGCCTTTGCGGTTACCTCCCCGGTAAGGGTATCCTGGCTCCCCATGAGAATAGAATATGTGCTCATGCCAATACGAAAAATGCAGGTGTAAACGAGAGCTCGGTGTTGTGGGTGTTCGGAGGCGACAGCATCTAGTTTCCTTCTGGGGTCAAAGCGCCCACACCAGAGCGCTAGTTTCAAAAGCATATCGCTTGCGAGGTTGCCGCCATTGGTAACAATGCCGGTCGGTCGCTTCGCGATAGCCGCTAGGAGCTCTATGGAGAGCATTAAAACGTTGTCTAGTATAAACATTCTGGAAATCGACTCTGGAAGATTTTCCATTTTGACTTTTAGGTGCTGTGGTTGATTCTGTTGATTCCCACGCTGCAACAAAGAATGTTAACCTGAGAATCATTTCAGGAGGCTCATGTTCATTTACCCCGGTCGACTGTTATGCGGCATTCAGCGAACTTACATGTAATAGCAGGTTCTTATGAAACTAATGGGTTTCTTCACTCCTCGGCCGATGTATCCAACGCTGGTTTTGGTTTCTGTTTGTGCGAGAAATAGACTTGAATGAATCGAACAGTTTGGAGACGTCTTCTTATACTAGCTAGACTTGACTGTCCATCACTGTTCGTCTCATACGATGGACCATTGGAGGTTACACACGAACGGGTACTTGAATCACAGGTTCGTCTTCATCACTGCTTTACGCCTGACTCTGTAACATCCAACGTTCACCAGCTAAAATATGTTGTCGATGGATACACACCTCCGCATTGCAAAGCAAGATATTGATTGGTGTGGCAGTATTAAGCTAGTTCCAGCGCATCCACGTCAACGCTATGGATTGTCTGGGTCGACTGGTTATGACTCCATCTCACATCCTATAGCCCTGATGCGACGTAGTCAGACTCCTAGTATACACTCTAGTCCCCAATCTCTTGTAGGGGTCTCACAATACTAACCTAGCCATGTCTTTCTCCAGTTCGCCAACAAGCGACTGCATCACAGGCCTATGCCCAGGCAACACATTGGTGTTCTTGAAGGAAGCACCACGTATCAGGTGTTCACATCTTTTTTAAACTTTCCCATGGCACAGCGCTCCGTTTTGTGTGTCCACATCCACTTACTCTGCTGCGTCAACGGCACATATTCTCGACGATATTAGTATCTAGGCGGTGGCAAGACTCACGATTTATAGAGCCCGTGTGCTGCACAAGGGTCCACCCTCTGGTGCCTATATATATATATAGAGTAAGCATAAGTAATTACTAGTAAATCGCAAAAATCATAGCTAAAGTCGATATCGCTGCCAACCATAAGTCACTGCATCTTGAATTTATCGCTTACATTCATAGTTAGATAAGCTACCAATTGCAGTCCATCGTTTAAAGGCAAGGTAACATATTGCCACATATTCATATCGAAGAAGCATCACGTCAAGATGAACGAGTGTTTGGGAGAATGGAAAGGAGACCACCTTTCAGGTTAATATGGAAAATAAATGGCTTGATATCTCATCACCGAACAAGACTTCGAACCGATTCTTGCCTAATGTGGCCGATATCCGCCCCGCATCGTCAGCAACCCAAGGTCTTTTCTCATGGTCCACGCTATACCATTTCCACTTGTTCAGACATCCTCGGTGGCAAGGATAGGCTCAGCAGTTACTGCAGCGTTCCTCCCATCCATGTTACGATATTTGATGGTGAACTCAATCGTGAAATTCCACGATGGCATCTTCCACTGGGATACATGCCCCCCTCACTGCGACCGGGATCTATAGACCCAAATGAACCTTATGACGAAGAGCAAAAGATGCGTGAAGCTAGTCGATAGGAAAGTTTAGTTAGCTACTCGTAACTCGTATTCCTGATACGTGCATTAACACCAACTTACACAAGTAACAATGCCAAGACAACGTAGACCACTAGGACGATCGTGGCTATACGGGTGAAATCTACACATCGCTGCCAATCGGTTCCGTACTTTGGATCGCTGTAGCAGTGACCCTGATAGCCCCAGAAGTTGAGCGCATCGACCGACTCGCCGGCTAAGACTCCAAGCCAATAGATAATCACCGCATCGAATATTATGGTGATAAATCCGACACGTGATTTCTGGAATTGACGCGAACTCCAAGGGTGATTCCTATGGATGCCTGAGGAGATTGCGGCTAACAGAGCCTGCGTAGGAAAAAGACTTATTATGCAATGCGAGTGTAAAATGGCGGGCATGACTTACGGGTATAGCAAAATATGAATACACATAGCTGAGTCGGTACGGAATGCTGAAATAGGAGGGCTTGAATTCCAGCAAAATCCCAAACGCGGCACCAACGAGCAAGGTTGCGATTGCATCACCGAAGGAAAAGTAGACCAAGAACCTCATGCCACGCGTTAGACGACCGCCAGGGTCAGTGACCCCCGGGTCCGATGTCTCGGGCTCGTCGCCATCATGCCTGTTGGAGCTTACGTCTTCATGACTGGCGGAAAGCAAAGGAGTGCTCTCATCGGGGGCTGATTGCGGAATCACTGCTTCGTTTGTGCTAGACTCGGACATGGCTAACAAACACACGTTCTAGCCCGCAAATATGTCGAAGGGTGGTGAGTGTTGTGAATCGAAGGAAGGACAACGCAAGTCCTTGGTGATAACTTGTAATTTGAGAATGCTTCTGCATGGAGAATTGAGATGTGGCAAGTTCCACGAATCCTTCTAAGCATCGCTAAGCATTAACTAGGCCAAATCAAGATTGTGCTAAACTGTAGCTGCCTCTCAGCAAAGCATTACAGCCGGTGATTACTTGAGCATCAAAAAAATTGAAAGATCGATATTCTTGCTTTGTATTGTAACGGACGTGTTGTTCCAAGTCAAAATCCCGGCAGACGTGGTAAATCCGTCGTGGTCTGCAGAAAAGCGGGGCTCATGTCAGCAGTTATGCAGGAACCATTCCGCCTAAAAGCCTAACCAGGAATTATTCTCGGCTAGTCAAATCCCTTCAGAAATAAACAAAATTCATGGGTCTGATTCAAGCCAAGAAAGCCAGCTCCGAATTTTGTGGACCGTCTCACTCGATAATATGATCGCATTGATCTCAGGAGCTAAGAAATAATGTTGGATAAGGCCCACCTTCCTGTCTGTCAGACTTCGCAGCCACCTCTATAGAAAGGCTCCAATATACGAACAGGGTTTTTTCACGTCGGTCCTAAGGAAATTGATCCCACAGCATGTCCTATAGAGTGTCTTTGCGAGAAATCTGATCCCTGTGGCTAGGCCTAGATTCTGAGATCATAGAGATTTTGGTGATGCATCCTGATTGATGTTGCAACGTAGTATCCTATCCACATCTTCTATTGAGATGGATTACGCTTCCTTCGATTTTTCTTTCCTTGTCCTCAACGACTACAACTGTCAAGGGATCGGAATGTATGCTGCTAGGCCATATAATTGTGGTACCGTTCGGGTGTCGTACGCCAATTATTCTTCGTGGAGTAGGAACATATCCGGTGACGTATCGCTATGTTGGCGATGCTTACATTCGAGGAGTAGCACTAAATTGTATGATGGGCGACTGAGAGCTACCGGAGTCAAAGGAAATCGCGTGAAGGGTTTATTCCGATTTGAATGGGAGTTTATTTCAAGGCAAGTATAGTATCAAGATTCTCGAATGTTATATTTACACGTGAAGAATGTTTGCATGAGTTGGCAAGCGGAACAGTCGAGCAGAGTCCTAGCAAGGTCGAGAGCGTGCGTGTCGCAGCTGACCAGGGGTCAAAGAAAGGTGACCAGGGGTCAAACGGGCTCGCGCCACAACGCGCCACACCATTTGACCCCTGGTCAGCGACTTTGACCCCTGATCAGCGTACATAGTACACAATCGTTGGTGGAGAGTGGAGATCGAGCCTGACCCGATAGCCGTCCGCTTATCGGTAGCGATAGGACCATCTGCCCGACAGTCAACGGCGGGGATAAGCATTCACTCCGGTGGGGGAACATCAATACCGCAGGTGAATAAGTCATCTCACATGGGAGATAACATGGCAGATCGCGTTCGAAGTCAATCACGAACTCGCAGTGGCTGCAAAAAGTGCCGAGGTGAGTAGCCTTTATTGAGCTTGACTTGATTACTAATGGGACTTGTAGAGCGACGGGTCAAATGCCCAGAACAGCGTCTAAAGTGCCGTCACTGCGAACGACTTGGGTTCGAATGCCGCTACCAGATCCATCTGAGCTGGCAACCTGTTGATGTCATTAGCAATCCAAGGAGAGATACTAGTCGAAGACAATCACATAGGGAGTCTGTTCCCGTCAAGTCCTGGATGTTCTTGAATACAGCGCTGGACGATTTCGACCTAGACGCGCAGTCCACCGCGCAAAGACCGAATGAGATATCATGTCTTTCAATTTCTCCCAAGCCTTGGGTGGCATTTCCTCTAATTTACAATCAAACACCGCAATATTCATGCACCGACAATATTCCTATTCCTCGCCATATATCATCAACGTTCATCAGTTCGGATGAGGGCCATCTCTGGACTTACTTCGATGAATGCATCACCCCTCAGTGCGTCTTCAACCCAGCTTTTAATCCGTACCGGGATATCATCCTCCGAATTGCTGCAAATTCACTAGATGGCCCGCTATTGCATTGCGTACTCGCCGTGGCCGCCAACCAGTTGTACAGTATAGGTCTCACCCGGTACAAGTCGGTCATGTGGATGCATCGAGCAAAGGCCCTGGAACTATTGCGATCAAGAGTGGAGGATGCCGTCGGCGGGTTAGACGCTCTATCATATGATCACATTCGGGACGGCCAGATCATAGCATCCACTTTGATGCTATGCTTCTTTGAGGTACGTGTCGTCGTCTACAGATGGAACTCGATGCTAAAGAGTTGCGGCAACAGATTCTGCAGGACTGTTCTAATTCATGGCGCATCCACATACAGTTCGCACTGAATTGTTTGTCGTCAACGCCCTTGCAGGTTAGCCGGGCCTCGTCAGAGCAGCAGTTGCTTCACCATTTTGCTTTATCGTACATCCACTCACACAACGTGCTTGCCGAAACGGCGGGAACAGAAGCAGGCCCGCAAAGCTCGGCCAGCGACTTCTGCGCGTCTGCCGACCACCCAACAATTCTTGCGTTGACAGGTTGCTCGAAGAAGCTATTCAGTGCCATATCAGAAATCAACCGGCTGGGTTCACTGAAAGTGTTGGCCAGACAGGGAAAGAGTGGCCATGCCGTTGAAATTGAACGCGATCGGAACAGTGTTGAACGTGACTTGCACCTACAAGAGCAGACATGCACCTATTTGGAGGACTCGTTCGAATCCGAGATGGCCACCGTGACAGAGGTGAAGCGACTTGCAGCTCTCTTATACCTGTACGGGCGGGTCGACGGAGCCAGTCCACATAAGAGCCACATGATGAGATTGACGTCTGAGATTCTCTCCTTAAGTCCAAAAATCTCCCTACGCACAAATACCCTTCTTTGGCCTCTATTTATTGTATCAGTTCTTGGAATACGACCGGAATGTGACGCAGACAAGACTCTAGTTTTGGCAAGATTAGCTGCTCTGCAGCAGACAAGACAGCTAGGTAACGTGAAGAAGGCTAGAAATATCATCGAAGACGTTTGGAAGGCAAGGGAGCTACGACCTTCCAAATCCGTCAAAGGTTGGAAAATACTCCAAGGTCGGAACCAGGCCATCAGTCTTGCGTGACTGGTACTAGCCCCGCCCACTCATCGTCAACACGTGCAAAGTTATCATTGGGAAATCCTCGAATTGTACCTCGAGCAAAGCCTTATACAGCCTAGGAATGTGTGAAGAGATAAAGCTCCACCAAGTACGAATAGCAAAAAAACCATATATTCTCTAAGACCTAATGCGCACTGCTCGGACTATCTACCACTATCAAGACTTATAAAGCAACTCATAACTCATCAGTCGATTTACAGTGACTTTACGTCGTATACCGGAAATCCTTCTGCTTCCGGTCGGTGATATCAACGAAACCTTCCACAGTGCCCGTATGAACTGCCGTTGGCTTGCCGTATTTGCGGTCCCTACGTTTGTTTTCAAATGTAGCGACTGCCCAATAGGCGAACAGGATGACCATGGAGATACAGTAGCACACCAGCATCGTAACAACGCCAGAAGTGTACTTGGGTGCTTGATCCGACCGAAAGGTCTGCGGTCCAATGAGATTGCCTGCAGCATAACCGACTGTGACAAGACTGCGAAAATTGTTTAGCCTGCAAAATCGGGATTGGTGTTAGTCTTTAAGGATGTGGACTTACCTGTATGCAATTGATTTCTTGGTATGACCAGCGACGTTCGCCTGAGGGAGAGAGATTCCGATAACGTAGGGAGCTAGGCGAAATAAGCGGACTGATTTCCGGTCAAGGAGAACGTGATACTTACGCCAGTAAAAGTACATGAAATACAGGCCCACCATTTGGCCCGGAATGTTCGCTTTCGGCAGGCCATACACCAGCGCAGTTCCTAGAATTGGAAGCAAAAGCGCCATTGAAGCGACGAGCGTTCGTCTGTTGTGCCATTTTGCAGCGATGTAGCTGAATACCCAGGCCCCACCCGTCGCCACGATGCCGAATGGCATGGTCAATAGACTAGACTCGAGAGACCCGAAACCGAGGTCGTTGATAATGATGCTTCCAAATGTCTGGAGACCTCCGTTTGGGATGTTGATGATGATGTTGAAGAGGAACACCAGCCAGATCTTGACGTCGGTGAGCGCCTCCCACACCTGATTCCATTTCCATACCTTGTTGTATATTCCGGTTCTGTTGTCGGCTAGACGCTGCACGGCGTGAAACTTCTGCTCTTTTGATAGAAAGCGCGCATTCATGGGACTATCTGGAAGCATGAATAACAGGGCTATCGAGTACAGGATATTGATTGAGCCAGTCATGATGTACAGGTACTGCCATTTGAAGAGGGGGGCCGATTCGGGGATTTTGCCAACGACCCAAGCGAAGAACCCGTTGAACACCGACGAAAAATATGCAAATATGACTTGATACTCGTCAATTGACCGCAAATTGTTCTCGGGTCATACCTACTTACTCGCATTTCTTGGAGGTTGCTCGCTCTTCTTGTAGAACGACGCGACAATCATAGTCAGGGATGGAGTGATGGCAGCCTCGAGAAACCCTAACCAGAAACGAAGAGCCATGAAACCAGACCATGAGCTGCAGGAGGCATAGCAGATGGTCAGTATTGACCACATAATTGATGCAGTACATAGTAGTCTAGCGGGAGGGATGCGTTGAACCAAATAGGACGCGGGCACGAGCCCGATTAGAGTCTGCACTCGTCAGCATCAACTACGTCAGCCTGAATGACAGGAATATCACCAACCCCAAGGGGTAGAATACTTCCGAGCCAGCTGTACTCTTGCCCGACCATGTAGTTGTCAGTCTGGAACCCATACAACGAGGCGGTACCAATCTGGACCTTGTCGACAGCTCCGAGGGTTGCGGCAAAAAGCAGCTAGATTGTCCCAAGTTATTTCTAGAACAAAGATCACAGTAGAACTCGGCACGCACCATAGGAATCATCCATGCATCGATTTTCTTGACAATCTCCTTCTCTTTCTCGGGGGTCATTGAGCCATATTCCTCGGTATTGGCCAGATATTTTGCAGCCTCGTCGAGAGCCGTGTCGTCTGCCGTCTTAAGGGTTTCTCCTTCAGCAGCCGAAGTAACGGGCTGGATAGGATTATCCATCTTCCAGTCCTTTGAATTGGTTTTGGCCATTGCGTACTTTGTTGGTACTAGGTGTGTCACTGATCGAGCGTGATGACTTGGTACCCTTCTCGCCGCGAGGTGAAGTTGAGACAAGACAACACAAAGCAGGCTGCCAATTCTGCCGAGCCTCCTCCATGTAAATATACATGACGCGAGTCGTCGAACAAGATTGGAAGCATCTTATCAGTCCCAGACCCAGTGCTGCCAAGTCTCCTAATCGTCACCCCAGCCTGATCCACAAAACATCCACACAGGGTGGAGAGTTCGGTTCCCGGATACGCGCAGAACTTGGGGGAGGCCCGGGGTTTCACGACAGATAGGAGTCTCATCATGGGGGACATTAACAACCGCGACAGAAGCTCGCATGACTTTGGACAGAGAGGTGCGATAGGAATTCATGGATGGTAATTGGAGAGTGTGTATGCGGGGCTGATTGCTCCACAGTCTCGAGGAAGCTCGAAGCGACGTGCATCAAATTAGCGTAACGCGCTAGGCACCTTGGACCGTACGATCTGCATTTAGCATTGCCGCGAAAGATCGTGACCCACTGCAGTTCCAGCAAGTCCCGCGATAAGGAAACAGTATGGAGGCAGCTCGGCACGACCTGATTGTTAATGGTGGTGCTATCAGCTGCTGCTGTCTATCAAATCTGATCGGCCGAAACGTCTCGCGGTCCCCGACACCGGTTACTACATGATATAACTGCTGTGAGTCTTCCGTGCGTACAATGATAAACTCCAACAGCTGTGGCACGCCTAAGAGAGCGTGCACCTCAGATTTCCAATGGCTATAGGCAAGCGGACACCAGTCGTTGAACCCAAAAGCGTAAAATTCGCCATTGGTATGGCATGCCCCTTGATCCCCCTAAATTGGGTACATACTGACAGGCTGAAGATCGTGGTGGGACGTTCACTGATGTATGGGCATCTATACCGGGCCAGGATGACATTGTGATCAAGCTTTTGTCGGTTGACCCTAGCAACTACGACGATGCGCCATCAGAGGGAATTAGGCGGGTCCTAGAGCTGGTCTCGGGGAACCCCATCTCTCGACATACGCCTATTCCCAAGGATCTCATTCACTCCATTCGCATGGGCACCACAGTGGCCACCAACGGTAAGCGCTACCCAATTGAGAGTCACCTGCACTGGCCTAATTGTAATTCAGCACTTCTGGAAAGAAAAGGGACCAGGCATGCATTCGTGGTTAACCAAGGATTCCGTGATCTGCTGGATATAAGCTACCAAGCCCGCCCCAAGCTCTTTGAGCTCGGTATTCGCAAGCCAGAGCTTCTCTACGACGAAGTAGTCGAGATATCCGAGCGGATCACTGTGGAACAATTTGACGAAGATGTCAACAAGGCCACCAAGCCGTTGCTGGAGATTCCCGGAGAGCTGGTCAAGGGAAGCACTGGCGACATGCTGCGCATCATCCGGCCGTTGGACGAGGCGGAGGTACGTCAAAACCTCACGGTCGTCAAGGAGAAAGGCATTGAGACGCTAGCAATCTGCCTTGCTCATTCCTACTTGTACCCAGCCCACGAGGACCGCGTGGCCGAGATAGCCCGTGAAATGGGATTTGGCCACGTATCAACGTCTTCGTCCGTCGGGTCCAACATGATAAAGATGATCTCGCGCGGCAGCTCCGCATCCGCCGATGCCTACTTGACTCCCGAGATCGTGCGATACGTCGCAGGTTTTGCTCAGGGGTTTGCGGATGGCAATCTCGATGGCGTGTCCTGCGAGTTCATGCAAAGTGACGGCGGCTTGGTGAACCATAAGGCTTTCAGTGGTCTCAAAGGCATCCTGAGTGGGCCAGCTGGTGGGTTGGCTGAAACCGCGAACTTTCCTACGCCATGCTGACTATAGCCCAGGTGGTGTGGTCGGCTATGCCCGCACCTCGTATGATGGGAAGGCACCTGTGGTAGGATTCGATAGTAAGACACCCTTAGATGAGAAGATACAAGTACGTATAGCTAACCCGTTCCAGTGGGCGGCACGTCAACGGACGTGAGCCGTTACGGTGGTGCATTTGAGCACGTATTTGAGACCACCACGGCTGGAGTATCGATACAATCCCCCCAGCTCGACATAAACACAGTTGCCGCTGGTGGTGGTTCAATGCTGTTCTGGCGAGATGGCCTCTTCAAGGTCGGGCCCGAGGTAAGTTCAGCGTAGCCACTAATATATGGGGGATTACGCTGACACAGACCAGAGTGCCGGTGCACACCCCGGTCCAGCGTCTTATCGTAAGGGTGGACCATTAACGGTGACGGACGCCAATCTATTGTAAGTCTATCCAAACACACCATCATGCCCCTTTTGACACTCGGCAGCCTTGGCCGATTGGTCCCCGAATATTTCCCCGCCATCTTCGGCCCCAACGAAGATCTTCCTCTCGATGCAAACGTCGTGATACAGAAATTTGGAGATCTCACAGCGCAAATCAATCGTGACACCGGTCGTAACATGAAGCCTATAGAGGTGGCCCATGGTTTCATTGATGTGGCCAACGAGTCCATGTGCCGGCCGATTCGTGCACTTACAGAAGCTCGAGGCTTCGAGACTGGACAACATAGCCTTGCCACCTTCGGTGGTGCTGGCGGTCAACACGCATGCGAGATTGCTCAGAAGCTGGGAATCCAGAGAATCGTCATCCATAAGTACTCGAGTATTCTCTCGGCGTACGGAATGGCTCTGGCCGAGGTCGTTCAGGAAGCTCAAGAGCCCAGCTCTGAAGTGCTCTCGGCAGAGTCGCTACCAAGACTCGTAACGAGAATCGAGAATTTGCGAGCAAAGGTAACTGACGGATTTATCAGTCAAGGCATCCAGAGCAGTTCGATTCAGCATGAATGCTTCTTAAATCTCCGCTACCAAGGCACGGAGACCAATTTTATGATTTCCTCTCCTGCCGATGGAGGATGGAGATCAGCATTCGAGCGAGAGCACCAGAGAGATCTATCTTTTATATTCCCTAAAGATCGAAAAGTGCTCGTTGATGATGTTCGCGTTAGAGGCGTTGGTAAGAGCGGTGAAGTCAGCCAGGGCAATGAGCAACTTGTATCAGATCTGAAGCTCGCATCATTTACCGAGACAGAAGGCAACGGAGACAGAATCGTACGTCCATATTGTATTTTTCGAAGAAGGAACTCTCCTAACCTTTCACAGATTTCTGCTTATTTTCCAAATGGAGGCTTGCAGCCCACTAAGGTATTCCGGTTGGGCACTCTCGTCTCAGGCAGTATCGTAACCGGACCAGCCATCATCATCGACAGCACGCAGACCATCGTGGTCATCCCCGCTGCCCAAGCGCGCATCCTCAACTCTCACGTTGTGATTGACATCCCCAGTGAGAAGACGGAGCAAGATCAGGCGGAAAATCAGCTGGTTGTGGATCCAATCAAACTCAGTATCTTTGGTCACCGGTTTATGAGCATCGCCGAGCAAATGGGCCGAACTCTCCAGAAAACAAGCCTGTCACTTAACATCAAGGAACGACTTGACTTTTCCTGTGCCATATTCAGCCCCGACGGCGAGTTGGTTGCCAATGCACCGTGAGTAATCCTTATTTGGTGCCAGCGGTGATACCTTTACTAGCTTACTGATATTTCTAGACACGTGCCTGTTCACCTGGGAAGCATGAGTTATGCAGTCAAGTACCAGCACAGACTTCACGAAGGTAACCTACGCCCTGGTGATGTTCTGGTGTCAAATCACCCAGAATCCGGTGGCACGCATCTTCCAGGCATGTGGACCGTGAACTTTTTTTTATCCAGGCTATCATGATAACCATCCTTCTCCAGATATTACTGTCATTACGCCTGTATTTGATATGGATGGTAAGACCATATGCTTTTACACCGCTTCTAGAGGCCACCATCTTGACATTGGTGGGTACCGGGGTAACTCTATGCCACCGTGAGTGATACTCCATTGCCTTCCACTAGACTGGCTCTGCTGACAAGTCGTAGTGACTCAACGGAGCTGTGGCAGGAGGGAGCGGCCATCAAATCATTCTTCCTCGTACGGGACAATCACTTTGACGAGGAGGGTATTGTTAAGATCCTACTCGAACCCGGAAAATACCCCAACTGCAGCGGGTCTCGGCGGCTTGGTGACAACCTGTCCGATCTGAAGGCACAGGTAGCAGCCAATGCCAAGGGCAGCAACCTCATCAATGCACTTATGGATGATTACGGGAAATTCACGGTTCACCTTTACATGCGCAAGATCCAGGAAAACGCCGAGGTTGCGGTACGTGGTTACCTCCGCTCGGCCTACAAGAGGTTCGGTTCCAGACCGCTAAAGGCAAAGGAGTATCTCGACAACGGCTCCATGATGCAGGTGACCATCACGATCGACGAGACCGGTTTTGGCACTTTTGATTTTACGGGGACGTCCTGCGAGATGCTTTCGAACATGAACGCACCACCCGCTATCACATACTCGGCGCTTATTTATACTCTCCGTCTCCTAATTGGCTCCGATATTCCGCTCAACCAAGGGTGCCTGGCGCCCACAAAGGTTATCCTGCCCAACAACTGCTTCTTGAACCCCAGCTCTGGACCAGCTGTGTGCTGCGGCAACACACTTACGTCGCAGCGGCTGGTAGACCTGTTCCTGAAGGCCTTCCAGGCAGCCGCTGGCAGTCAAGGCTGCATGAACTGTTTTGGGTTCTTTGGCAATTGCATCTCCGAGAGCGGTGAGGTCGAGCCCGGTTTTGGGTTTGGCTATGGCGAGACAATCTGCGGCGGCGAGGGTGCCGGTCCTACCTGGCATGGCGCGAGCGCTGTCCAGATCCACATGACCAACACGCGGACGACAGACATCGAGATTATCGAGAAGAGGTACCCCGTAGTACTACGTGAGTTCTCCATTCGAAAAGGCAGTGGCGGCCGTGGCAAGTTCGATGGCGGCTGCGGAATCATTCGCGATTGGGACTGTCGCCACCCATTGACGTTTGGCCTCATCACCGAACGCCGCGTCCATCAGCCCTGCGGCATGTTTGGCGGTGAGAACGGAGAGTCTGGGGCCAATTACTGGGTACAAAAGACTGAAGAAGGTGACGAGAGGTGGATCAACATTGGCAGCAGGGGTCAGGTCGACATGAAGAAGGGAGACCGGTGCGTTATACACACGCCAGGCGGAGGGGGCTGGGGTCTTGCCGAAGATGCGGAGAGGGGCCTGGTGGAGCCTCTGGAGGCGAAGCCTCCGAATGGATTAGAAAACAATAACGTTCCGTATCCCAGAGCGACCGGGAGTTTTCATGCTTATGCATCTACTCAGGAGGCATCTTCATAGTTAACAGCGACATATACGGCTACGATCATGAATGATAGCCATGGCATTATAGTGCCTCTGATGTGTCAGTATGTATTGGAATCGATTGGACTGCTGCTCCATCGTTCAGTCTATTAATCAGCTTTATCAGCCCCATGACCTTAAACCTGATGTACGCCGAGGGCAACTGAGCAACAGTCGGCTCGAGCTCCAAAAGTCCGTCTAAACACTCGCTCATGAATACCCGCTCACACGGGTCTCAATATAACACGCCTTTTCGTTAGCATTCTTGCTAAACAAAGTAGAACTACCGAGGTTAAGTGCCTATGTGTATATCAATGCTATCATACGTGAAGCGTGACCATGTTGCCCTTTCCATCATCCCACCCAGGCTTTCATATGGGCACGCTCCTCTGAGTATCGCTGGCCGTCCCATTGAGACTAGGCTGAGTTAGGACCCAGGTAGCAAGGCTGCACTGAGCAATTGAGTTGTATTTTGAACATTGATTATGATGCCCAAAACCCCTATATGCAGTGCATCAGCCAAGCAGCCAGTAGAACCCTAAGACGCAATGGCTGAGCTCTCTCCTAAGGCAACAATATCTCCCGCCATAAGTCACGCATCATAAACTACAGACTCTACAACATGAAATCATTGTTCTCGACTTCCCAATCTGAGAGTGACACGGGCAGGATTGCTAGATTTTACACCAGCGGGCCAAAAGTCCCACAGATCCTACTCTAGACTCATAGACTGTGGATTCACTCGATTCACTGCCGCTCAATGCATTGGCATTGACAGTGGCTCAGCAATCGTTTGTTGGTGTCGCACTCCACAGCAGCGGCTACCGATGATTTGGTTGAAGATGCGAGAGCCGAAGCGGCCGCCGCGTGAATCAATCACCCCGAATGGAACCTTTACTTCGGCTTTCGGAGACATAAGAGCAGTCAATTAACGCCGGATCAATGTTGAGCCGCCGCGACATGCGAGCTTCGTTACGTATTTTCCACAGTTGGAAGGATGCCTACAACATAGCAGATTAGATAAAGGCTGATTCTTATCTCTTTTCTTTCTTGTGTCTATTGCGAGGAAGCCAGGTTTCGGAAATGACGACTACTGGAACAATTGTCCTTACTGGGGCCAACGGCGGCCTTGGCAGCGCTATTGTATCACGCATTATAGCCGATCCACTACTAGCACAAAACTACCACGCTCTTTATGCTGTCCGCAGTGAGAAGAGCGCCGAAAATGTCCAAGAGGCTCTGCAGAAACCTGGATCCAATGGCCATACTCATGATCTCATCTCGATAGACCTCAGCAGCCTTTCCAGTGTTCGTACGGCAGCCACCGAGATCAACCGTCGAGTCGAGTCTGGCGAAATCCCGCCTATACGTGCGCTTATTCTGAATGCCGGCTGGCAGGAATACACCACGCAAACAATCACCGACGATGAATTTGACATGGCCTTCCAAGTGAATTACCTCGGCCACTTTCTTCTGACTCTTCTCCTACTGCAGAGTTTTGACAAGAAGAATGGAAGGATTGTTGTGCTAGGCAGTTGGTCTCATGAGTATTGAGCCTTCCCGATTAAATGAGACTCGGATGATGGTTAATTCAATTCCCATAGTACTGCTGACCCCAGAAACACGAGTGGCCCGGTAGGCAAGTCGTATACAAGACATGGGTACAAGACTATCTTCACCCGCGATCCGTGGAATGGGGAAAGAATCGCCAAGGGAAAATGGTCCACTCCTGAGGAGCACCCCGACGACATCGAAGCTGGATTCAGGAGGTACGGAGCTTCCAAGCTGTGCGAAGTCATCATGATGTAAGTGGTTCTATCTTGGGCATCCTGGCGCGGCGCGGGTCTGGGATTCAATTACTTACAGCCGCGTAGGCGAGAACTTGCCCGTCGTATCTCGAAAGACTCCTCGCTGTCACAGGTGTCAGTCCTTGGTGTTGACCCCGGAGCGATGCCTTCTAGCCTTGGCGAACGCGGAAATCTTCAACTCAGGATAATCTTTAAAGTCGTCATGCCGTTGATGAACCCTTTAGCCAGTATCTTCAGTCCAAATGGAATCCTACGGACGACTAGTAAGTCGGCCGGTGACGTCATAAATGCGTCTTTTGATGTTAAAACTTTGGGCGAGAAGCCGAATGGCGTATACTTGGATGGTACCAATATTGGTGACGTTGGTTTTGAGGCAAAGGATGGTGAGAACTGTGGGAGGTTATGGAAAGAGAGCCTGGTTTGGGCGGACATAAAGAGTGGTGATACTGTTCCGGAGGATTGCCAATAGGGTATCGGTGTTCTGTTCTGTGAGCACATCATATAAGGTACACGAAGAGAGGTATAAGTGCCAAGATAGGCATATCAATCGGTATTGAAGGTGGTGAGAACGTAGTAGTTGAAAGTGATTAGAATGGAAGTGGCTTCGCCTACCGCCCCGAGAGCGGTGTCATCGAGCAGACTTATCGGATTTCCAGAGTGGAGCACTATCAGCGCTGCGGTAGAGACTATAATGGCTACCCATAATTGCGCCCTGACAAATCCGACCAAGGCCGCGATGATCGCATTGTACACTTCTGATACTTTAGATGTTTCTCCTTGAACATCTGATAAATGCTAGAGGTCATTTGTCTCACAAGCTAGTAAAGCTTGCTGAACGTCCGTCTCCGCCACATGCTGGCGTTTGGCCGGAGCGTCAAATCCCTCTATACCACAATTTGTTAAGGGGAATAATATCGGGCTGCGTCTGGAATGGATTTAAATACAACATCCTCCAACCAAGGGCTACTGACTTTTGACTATCCGGTTAAAGTGATAGCGACGAGAAACATCATTATCAGTTTTATTGAATATGTACCCAATGGCCCGGTTTATCTGAGAAATAGCTTGACAACAAAATACCCACTCCAACACGCTCATATATCCCAATGGAACTCTCCGACTCCCTGACAACCAACGAATATGACTTCCTTACGTCTGTATTGCTATCCTTGTCTTCACCAAGGACAACACAAGCTAACGGGACCGAGTCATTGATCGAGTTTCGGTCGAATACCAGACGCGAGCTACCGTCAAGGCCTTTGGTATCAATACATATTGCGTAGCCAATTAATTCAGGAGTGTGGTCTTTGAAGTATGACGGGCTCATTTGTGGTGGCGTTTCAAATGGACCCCTGATGTTCTCTTCGCTCCACTGTACCCCGTCAAATGGCGCATCAATGAATGTGATCTCACCCAGGTAGGCCATCCAAGACCAGGACGGCACATGCCTATGAGCAGGGTACTTGATGGAGGTTATGTATCCACTATCTGGTCTTCGCCACAACAAACTTCGCTGGAGATATCTCTCGAACACTCCGTAGGCTGCCCTCGTGTGAAATGCCTGAGCCAGTCGTCGTTCTAACCCAAGGATGGCGATTGATCGATCGCTTGGGACTGAGAAGCTCAAACTTGAATATTCTTCATAAAGCCCTTGGTAGAGCACCTGGCGATCTTTGCGAAAATAGGGGAGGATGGACTTGGGGAAGTGTGAATCGCCAAGTAGCTGAGATTTGGGGCTGCTCTCTATGTTAGGACTAACCAATGCATAAGATAGGAATGGTGGACTTGCTTGCGCATCTTTGCTAAGGTCTCGCAAAGGACGCCATCGCCACATTGCCAGTACACTTGATTTGACGTAAAGTGCATCACCCGACGCGACAGGGCCCTCTCCTGCAGAACCCACCCTCTCGTATTCAGGATTCCCTTCTCCACATCTTCATGAAACCGATCAATGCAGGGACATAGGTACAGCTTCTCCGAGTAAGGAGTCTTGATCGCAGCGACCGGTCGATCTAGTCTGGGCATAAATAAGCCAATGGCAGACGATGCCGCAGACGTTGCGGCGATAGTCAAATAAGCACAGCTGTAGACATGTTCCATCTTGCCCGCTTCAGCGTCCCAGTCCTTGGTGTCGCCTTGGATGATGCAAATAGAATCTATCCAAAGATACCTGACGCCCAGAGCTCGTGTCAGCATGACCGCATCCTTGTAGGTTGGTGGAAGTTGTTCATAATCCATCTCCTTCTTGTGTTTTGCTATGTTAGACTGATCGGTACAAAACGTAAGACCCTGGCCCCAGCAGTGACTCAAAGCCAAGTATTTTGCGCGCTTATTTCCCGAATCTATCACCCTTAGGCAGTTGTCCTGACCATCCCCGACATCGATGACTCTGGTTGGCATTTTGGGCCAGTTGTCATCAGATCGCCAAGGCACGCATCCGTGTAGTTCGTCGCAGATTTGAAGCCAACTCCTGAAAAGAGATAATTGCTGGGTACTGGCCGGGTAGGGTAAACGCGGGAGCCCGAGAGGTGCAAAAGAGGATTGATGCTTATGTACTAGGGAGGGGAGGCTCAATTCAGGCGACGAATTAAACATCGATGCGTGACGTCCCTTGCCAGGGTCGCTGTAAATCGAGATGACAGGCAGACTGTCGACATGGGAGCTACTCTTGAAGAATGGCCCCACTCGTACAAGCTTTCCAGTTTTCCTGGTCACAGTTGTTGCTGTCATCAGGGCTTGATACAACGTTTTAGAAAGTTCATCGGTCTTTGATGTTTTCTTTAGCTCATCAATATCGTATCTGATCCCAGCTTCAGGGCCCCAGATGTTCATTGTCGGTAAGTAAGACCTTGATGTTGCGCCTGGCAATATCGGTGGCAGAAGGGTGAATCTCCCTCTTCCTAGCAGTAGCTGATTCAAATCATCATCGGTAGTAAAAGTCCAAAAATCATTCAGCTCGTGTCGACCCTATCCATAGTCAGCACTGGGTACTCATAAACCAGTACTCAAAGTATAGAGGTCTCTTTCCTTAACTCCTACCCACGTCTAGGATTGATGCAAAAAGATTCGATGAGTATTTTTGCAAGAGCTCAAAGTGAGGCAATGCAGGGGAGATCAATTGATGTTTGTGCTTACAGTCTACAGTTTTATACTCGTCAGCAATGCCTGATTAGAAAATAACCGACTTTGGTGTTCAGAGAACTCACATACTAGTGTTGTATCATTAGCTCCATACGAGTATGACTGCTGATTTGCGTGCTTACTCTATCAAGGGCTCGGATTTCGCGGTTGTCATCCGCACCACTCAGTGTGCTTTCTGACGTGGAAAGTATTGTCTGGAGAGACAGCTTAGGAAGACTGCAGTTTCCAAGTCTTCCGGGGGTCGAGGTGCGGAATGATACTAACCTGGAATTCGAACGCCTTGAGGTTGTATTTTGATGTTGGGCTCTGTCTTGATTAGCGGAAGGCAGAATAACTCTCATGCGATCGGCAAATTCTGCCGATTTTGCACGACTAGCCCTGAACCTCCCAGGTTTAGCATCGTCTCGGGCGACTGTAACCACAAGCATACGACCTGAGACAAACTCCAGTACCTTCCTCAGAGAACCTTTCATCTTGGGATGAGCAAGCAGCTCATTTACCCATGCCTTTGTCTGTTTGTGACAACAGTATTGCCCGAGTATCTTGTCGTAGAAAGTACCCTTCCTTCCCTTTCGGAGCTTCTCAGGTCCAAAGACGAGCCATACAAGAAACTCCAAAAGGATGCAGCCCATAGACCAGACATCAAAAGCCCTTGAAATACGATGCCTACCCTGCTTATTTTTCTCCATTTCAGGTGGCTGATACCTTACGGTAGAATATCTCGCAGTAGTCCCAGTTCCCCGCAGCTCAGTAATCTCTTGATGGGTCTTGGCGATGCCCACATCTGCAATTTTCAAATGTCCCGTGCCAACCTCAGTTCCAAACCATAAGATGTTATCAGGTTTGAGGTCGCCATGGCGCGTAAGCCCACTGTCGTGCTCATGAATTTTCGTCAAGCATTCAGCAAGTTGAGAGACCTGCTCCAAGAACCATGTCTCTGCTTGTCCGTTCGGCGAGTTCTCCCAAACATTTTCTAAGCTTCCTCCAGGGGCGAAAGGAAACATTATGTATCGATCAATCCCGCTTTCAAAGGCGAGGAGTGGTCGGATCAGATGCTCATGCGTTACGGAACCTAACGTTTTCAAGTTCTCCAGTTCCCTTTTGTAGATAGTTGAGTCTTCGTGAAAGAAACCTTTCAAGGCAACTCCAGCTTTTGTCTGGTTTGGTAAGTGGTTAATTCTCACCAGCTACTTTCTATTTTGTCAAACTACTTACCTGTTTGAACTGGTTCAAGTCTATATGGAGTCCGTGGATAGCGACTTGCGAAACTGCGCTGAATTGTGTACGAGCGACTTCTTTGCGACTAGTAAATGGCAATGGCTGCTTTCCATGAAAATTTTGTCGCTGTGAGATACTGCAGCGAAAGGTTGGTGCAAGAAATATCCATTGAGACCGTATAAAATCCTGAAAAATCAAGTTCCTTTGCGCGGATAGATTTTGAAGTTTTGGGAGCCCCTGACGTTGACTCGAGCTTGACACACCATTCCTGTTCGAAATGATAAGTGGCAGGTCTTCGTCTTCGAGGCCACACGCAAGGAAAAGCTCCAAGTGACCAAGGTGTCTTGCGTGCGCTAATGTTAGAAAGATCTTTCCCGCCTTCGTTACATATTGTGACAGTCGCGCGTGTCCATCATTTGAGAGATTCGAGATGGAAATCTGAAGGATACGATGGACGGTATTGGGGTTTAGTAGATCCTCGATTTGATCCTTGGGCACGAACTCGTGGTTCCCCGCAAGCTCTCTGCCCACGATGGAATCGTATATGCGGGTACGATAGTGCTCCATCAAGGCTATACGAATTAGTAAGCTCTAACTACCTGTACGAGTTTACACAAGTCGCAGATATGTCTTGTCGACCGATACTGGGAAGGATAATAGAGTGGCTTGGAAATCATGTTTTTAAGGGCGACGCAAGTTGGAACATCTATATACATTATTATGTTGCGGCCCTGACACGTTGAACTCCTATGGGCGTAAATGATTTGTTTTCTCTTGGTTGAGAGCGCTGTACAGCGCTTAACTCCATTGATACCTTGAGCGGCAAGCTTGGTAGCATGTATGACGTGTCTCTGTATCTTTTCCCACCAACAAAAGAACGAACTGCCTGCATGGCACTCTTATCCAGATGCATGCAGATGTACGTGATGGGGGGCAGAGGTTGACCTATCATGACCCTAAGAAGCGGAGCTACCAGAAAGAGATGGTGGGAAGACCTTTGGTACGAGATGGTAACCCCGACAGGATGAGGTCCCTACATGCTATTGGTGATCGGCTCATCTGTGCCCCGCACCGCTCCATCGACTCATGGGGCGGGGGCCTACCACTAGTCTAGTCTGCAAAGCTTTGTCTTCTTCAACTTTCATGCAGAATAAGGCACTGAAGTTGCGACCGGCCTAAAGTGCCATGCCTTTGGGTATTCTCCTTGGTCTGAATTTGTTGATGGGATCAATAGCCTAGAGAGCTACAGGATTGAATTTCAAACGAGCGGAGCTTTAATGTTGACGTGATACTCTAGCCGGCCACAATTTACATTATTTAGTGATTCACGAATCCCTCATAACTTGAGAAGCATTTTTATGACTTTTAGATGAATTATATCATAGTGATCAACGTGGGATGTTTGCCTAGATCATAACAGATTTGTGCTTCATGTACGCTGGAACGGAAAGTTTGACCAAGCTCGTGTTGGTAAAACGGCGGCGAGGGGCACAAATGTGAATTGAACCCTATGATGGCGATATTCTGGTTTCAAGTCCCTCCGGCGCTGCCTGTGATTCTCACATCTGGATATTTCATGACCTAAGCGGATTTTCGCAGTGATCAGCCCAAAAAGAGGTCGATTATACGATTAACTAGAATGTCGCAGCCCAACTTTAGATGAGTTATAATCTTAGATCATGACTTAGTGGAGGCGAATCATGTATATGTCGTTTCGAAGTTCCACACTGAAGCCGTTTCGGCCGTAGATATCTCCCAGGGCGCGAGAGAGTTCCTGTGCACTAGCGACGTGGTTGGAATGAAGTCTCATTGGAGATTGGTCTCGTTGTTTTGTGCGAGTTCGTAACTGGGGAAAAGGGGTTGTCAGCAAGTAATACTAACGTTTGGGAGAAAAGAATACTAACTTTGCCCAATCTGAGCTTCATGTTGTCATTCGTAATAAGCGCACTACCTTAAAGACTCGGATCTCAAAAGTGGATTATATGTTATATCCTTTTTATTGATGGCAAGCGAAGACCAGAGCCTTAAGAAAGGCACGCTGTGTCCAAGGAAGACGAGGGGCTATGGCAGTATCGGCCGAAGGAGTTGAAATGTAGGGCTCTGTGGTGTGTAATGAATTTATCCACGGCAGTGGCGGTACCAAAGATTTTCTATTAGGTGCGATACGAAAGATTTTCCATTGGGTGTGATACGAAAGAAATCTTTCGTCAGCGATTGGCCGAGTGGCTCACCGATGAGGAGCCTTGCTGCATAACGCCAACCGGTTTGAGCGTGGTATGCATATGCGAGTCGGCCGAACCGAGATACCAATGTAAGAATATCAAATGCACGGAACTTTCAGTGTCACATCCATGACACAACCACCCCATGGTGCCACTTGTCAATTGTTACCTCCGGAGTTCGAGACGTAAAACCAAGCTCGATCCAAACGGCAGGCTAATTTCAAGGCCAAATTTATGGTGTCTCGGGAATGTTTGGAAGACCTTCGTACTGAAATATATTCAGAGACCGGTCCAATCGCAAAGTAAGTAATGGTTGATTAATTTGACTTAAAAACGTAGCTATTATAATACGTTTGTCCATGATATCCAAATACTCCACAGTTGAGATTATGGCGCAGGCAGAGATCATGCTACTCTTATTAACTTTACACGGCATAGACTTCTCAGCCTTACCCTCACTTAGTATTTGATTCTGTAAACCTTTCATTATGCATGCGCGCCATGGCTACTTTGATGTTGGATAAGGGATAAGAAGGCGCATTTTGAGCGTCGACCAATCAAGTTTATATCAGTAAGCATCGTGGCAGAAATAGAATTCGGTAAACAAGAGGGTCAGCAAGCACCTCCGAGAAAGATTTGGCAAACACCTTTAGTATTCGATCCAGCTTAAAACCTACACATATCGGCATTGGATACGGTAGATGCAATGCTTTGAGACTAGGCCCATTCTAGGCTACCGCACCGAATATAGATAGTCCGCGGCCGGATTACAGCCTCTTTGTCGTCCCGAGTGCATATCAATACCGAAATACCGCTGTTCTATAATGATGTGGTTAGCCATATTTTTCCAATTTCTCCAGGCCCAACTGAGTTTTGAAGCCTGTTGGCAACCGTCTCCATGGCGCAGCCGCTGTATTCCCAGTCTAATCTAAATATCAACGAAGACTCGGAAAACAATCACCGCATATTTTCGAATGACATATTACTGTCTCCTCCGGCAAATTTGCCACGCATCAGACACTCCGGTCTTCCTACTCGTTATAATGAATTCAAATCGGACGAGCTTTCAAATTCGAGGAAGAAAGCATCTGGCCTTGGATCCATTGATCCAACTCGGCAAGGCCACCCTAACGATCTGAGTCTGAAGATCCAGACCCCAGGCGGAAGCACAAAATCCCATAGGGATCTCCAGCCTTCACCTATATCTACGATTATATCTGAAGATAGGTCTTCTGAGTTCTCAAGAATACAGAAATCCAATGATTTGGGGCTCGACTCCGCTTGGAATCATCATGCCAGAGCACAAGCTTCTGTCGAATTGTACAAGGATGATGAAACGGCGCACCACGTATCAGCAGCTACAGCACCACAGGTCACAGAAGCCACTTCCCACCTTGATGTGATAGGGGTTGGGAGCAGGTTCGACTTGAGGTCTCGCGACTATGGAGACCTGAGAAATGATTCCCCAGTTGCTAGTGGTCAAGGCAAGGGCGATAATGCCTTAGTACAACGTATTGATTTCCTACTTCGCAATTCGATGCTGTCATCGAAGCTTAATAACTGTCGTCACACATACTTCGTGCCCTTGGATACCCTTGTTCCACTTTTCAACAATGATCGTATTCAGAGGAAACTTATGGACTTGTTTCAATATCAGTGGGGGATTGATATAGAGTTGGAAGCACATGTCCCCGGAAGTAGACCTCGAAGGAAACAATGGGTCATTTTCGCAACGCTGATTCTGATGAATAGGTTTCATTTAGTCAAAGACTTTGTTGATAGCGAAATCTGTGACTCCGACCTTCCCATACGCTATCTCATGAGTTCGGAAACGCTAGTACATAGAGGAATGGATGGCGCATCAACACCTCTATCACTGGAGCGTATGAGTCATTGGCATGCCTCAGATATATCCAGCTTCTGTGACACTCAGTACCTTGTGCTTGGACCTTTCTTTGACTTGTGTCAGGATCACATCGAGTTCATGAGGATAGAAGATTCGGGGGTGGTTCTTCCATTTGTAGAATGGGCGAGGGAAGGACAGGGCGGGTCCGGCACGGTATGGAAAGCGAAGATCCATCCTGCGCACCATAATTTCGAGAGCGACGACGAAGACGGCCCTTACTTTGCAGTCAAAGAGCTAGCAGCGGATGATTGGGACATGTATCGGAACGAAGCTGAAACTCTGGAGAGGTTCAGTAGGCCAGGTTGTACTCACAAACATCTTATCCGTCTTCTCATGGCCTTCCAACACGGGGAAAAGTACTATCTACTTTTCCCATGGGCTGATCACGGTAATCTACTCGACCTCTGGCAAAAGAAGAGGATGTCACCCGCAAAAAGTGGAGACACCAGATGGCTTGTCGAACAGTGCCTCGGTCTCGCTAGGGGCTTGAGCGAAATTCATGATTTCAATTCTGATCGAGCCAATGATACGCATCAATATAGCCCAGCTATAAGCCCGAATGAAAGGACAAAGGGTAGACATGGTGACATCAAGCCACAGAACATATTGTGCTTCAGAGAGCCCACCGAGGGTCATGTTCGTCTAGTGATCACCGACTTTGGTCTCACGCGGTTCCATTCCGATGACACTGTCTCCAACACACGGAACAACGAGATCACGCGCCTCTCCCGTACCTATCGGCCACCAGAGATTGACGTACGTCGAACGCGCTTTATCACTCGTAAGTACGACATTTGGAGCTTGGGGTGTATGTACTTAGAGTTCGTCTCTTGGTTCCTGTTAGGATTCCAACAAACCCACAATAAATTTACGAACGCTCGGAGAAACGACGATAAGGGATACGTTCCTAACATTATTGAGGATAAATTCTTTAATATTGGAATTAGTGGCACCGCCGCCACAAAGCGCTCTGTTCGAAAGGTTGGTAGCACTTTCTTTTATTAAGGTTGCCCGTTCGAGATTTCGGGGATAAACCGACGCTGACGTTCGAAAGTGGATCAAAATGCTTAAGGCTCAGAGGCACTGTCCAGTTTGCGTTCGCGATCTCCTGGTTGTGATCGATAGCCGAATGCTTGTTCCTGATCAGAGAAGGCGCTCCAACGCTGCTGATGTTGTCAACGAATTGAGTAGAATCTGGGGAATGTGCGAAGAGAGAGAAGAGTATTGCATAAGCCGCTCCCCGAGCTTCAAAACTGACATGCCGTGGAACAAACCAATAAACAAAATAAAACGAATGGTGAGTTCAAAGTCTGATTGTGTGATGGGATAGCCGTGAGACAGAAAGCATTCTAATACTATCATAGCTCTGGCCAGGGAGGGTGATATCTGCAACAGAACCAATACCGTCGCCTATGGAGCAGCCAGAACTCCGCCGGGTTATGCAAAAGATGCAGGAGAACAAAAGGGTGAAGGATCCTGAGGCCGAACTGGGACGAGCAAAGCGCGATAGCAATGAGGGCTTTCAGCATCTAGCCAACACCAAATCCCCTACGGGAGTAGCTAGAAGCAGATGGAAGGTAAAATGTATTCGCGGCTTAAGATCCAAAGCAAGGAAATAGAACAGTGAGCATCAAGCATCGGGATATTTCATAATAACAACACTGTATAGCATTTAATATCTAGCTGTGACAATCTATAGTAAGTTCATTCCTACGCGCCAGCACCTTGTGACCAGCTGAAAGGAGGGTAACTCAAGCAGTGGTTGGGAGTAACGACTATTCTTTCGGCCATCAATTTGAACAGCCTCTTTGCTGCCATGGAAGATTATCTCTCACGCGCCTCGGAGATATTCTCGACATCAGGCATAGCATTGACTGGCGACTTCTTCCGTGCGACACCGGACTCCGTACTGGTCGACACTTATGCTTTGACGGGGCTGGCAGCTGGCATATCTTCCGTCTTTGCATTTGGCGATCCCCTCGTAGCGGCCTCGCGTGGCCTTATTTCCGGCCCCATTGTCGAGCTTATCGTACTCATTCAGAACCAACCCAACGTGGAGTTCAAGGACATGGGAAAGATGTTTGAAGAGTAAGTCGTTCACTCCTTGCAATCGTGCCATAGGGTGGTGTTCACTAACACAACATTTGTAGGCAAGCCAACACGTTTATTAGTAGTTCTAACCGATATTCTATGAACGCCAATTTGAAGCTGATCCAGCAGACTGGCGAGTGGGACCCCTCCGGCGGGTCTCACACCGATATCGTAAAATGGGTAGAGGACGGGAATTGGGTGAACTACGACAAAACCCCAATGGTCAAGAACACTGATGATTCAACGGTCTTTGCGGGAGGTAACTAGTTCTATTCATTCCTACGAGCCAACGTCATTAACTATGCCTGGCATGACTCCAAAGTCTTCATCGCCTGCTACCCAGTGGACGACGACCACTATAAGTGCTTTGCAGAGATCGTTGCTAAAAACGCACTTCAATTAGGTTCTCTGGAATGACAAGTGCCATTGCTATAGTTGAAAGCACGAGGTGAAGGCCGTGGACATCGACGAAAAATTGAAGTTTCTACCGGAGCGGCACGGGGTGCTACTTCCAATCGTAAGCCTCCAAAAAATGTCCACCTTGAAGAAGGTAACCATATATTAGAGCGCCACCTGAAAAGGGGCTCGTCTACGAGCCGCTCCGCCCTGGTGAAGTCAGGCTACTCACCGCAGACACATCGGATACCAACGTGACTCGGTGGCGGCTAGATACAGTTAACTTAAAGAACGTGGCGGCTACCGACCTGGACAAATTTGAGGCGCTGTCATATACTTGGGGAGATCTCTCCGAGACCTTTGCCCTGATCTGCAACTCTCGAACCCTGCGCATACAGAAGAATCTCCATGACGCGTTACCATTCCTCGCGCGGCGTAGTTCTTCACGGCCGCTGTGGATCGATGCTATCTGTATAAACCAGCTGGACGAAACAGAGAAGCTGGCTCAGGTACGATTGATGCACCGCATTTACCGTCAAGCTTGGAAGGTTTGGATTTGGCTGGGCAATGATACGGAGTGCAGTGGAGCTGCTATTTCTCTGCTGCCCCAACTCGCACGTTTGGGGAGGACCTTGGACCAGAGTCCGCCAGCCCGCTGGTCGAATAGCCATTCAAGCTTGGCATCCATCGGCCTCCCCGATCCTGACTCTCCCGTCTGGACACCTGTCCGGACCATTATCTGCAACGACTGGTTCAGACGTGTTTGGACAGTGCAAGAGTTCGTCCTTGCCAGGCATGCCAGCTTCATGTGTGGACCACATGAAATTGAATCTGAACTGGTCGTAGATGCAGTTTTCTACGCCAACAGATTAGAAGCGTTCCGCGACGCTCAAGGGCTCAGGCTTCCTATCACAGGCATCTATAGAAATACAGCCATGGCCAGGATTAAGATGATGACTGCGCTTGACAGAATTGAGCATGCAAAGACACCTTTTCGACCCGTCCCTGGTCATCTAATTGCCACCATATCAAACATGACTGGCCATCATAGATGTCGAGAGGCGAAAGATCGTGTCTGGGGAGTATTAGGATTGCTGGAAGAACATCAGGCTGCCGCGTTAGGTGTGAAGGATGAAATGAGTGTATCCGACCTTTACATCAGGCTATCACGGCACATCTTTACACATAGCGACCGGACTAGAGACTACTTCTGGAGGCTGCTGGATCGTGCCGCGCTCGACGGCAAAAGAGCCGGGCTTCCAAGTTGGTGCCCCGACTATCACCAAGAGCTCAATGAGCGTATGCAAAATAGCATTTGTCAACTCCGATCGAAAGGGAAAAGCCCCTACCATGCAAGTAGAGCCGTGAGCTTCATAGAGCACGCGCAAGATCCCAATCATCTCTCCTTGACAGCAACAGTATTCGACTCGATCCTGTGCGTCTATCCACTAACACCTCTGCCCCCAACCCCTATTCGCGACTTTTCCCCAGCGCCCTTTGACTGTGCTCTCGTGAGCAAAGTGGTATTGGACTTACAGACGTACCTTCACGCAGTGGTCGAGGAAGATTTCGAACGAGATATTTCTTCGGCTGCCATACAGCATGACGGCGCCAAGGAGCCAACTCGTGTCCGAATGGAAGCCCTCTGGCGTACACTGATTGGGAATATCACTAGACAAAACGGTTATGAGATCACCGAAGGAACCTTTTCTAGATTTCGCGCATCCATCGCTGAGTTCACAGCCAGGGTCCCCCTCCATAGGCCTGAAAGGTAAGGTCGAGCACGGAGCATATGGACGTTCTGGTAAGCTAAACTATGTTAGTACCATGCAAGGGCAAACGACGCCACGAGCTTGCATGAGCGGATCGGACGCACCGAGTCAAGCAGTAGAGGCACTAATAGACTCCGAATCACCATTCATGCAGTTTCTTGGTCCCTTGTGGATCTGCATGCAAAACAGGAGGCTTTTCATGACAGCGAGCGGACGCTTGGGTTTTGGTTCAATGCACGTAAAGGAGGGAGACAATGTGTGCATTGTTAGTGGTAGCAAGACCGCTCATGTATTGCGACCAGCAGATCATGGAGCTACAGCCAATCACAAATTCTTAGGAGAAGCATACGTCTACGGAATGATGAATGGTGAGATAGAAACACTCAAAATTGAAGAGCAACGTATCACACTGATATAAATGCCGACTGTTCAATTACGAAAACAATTCGGACAGTAGTAGCAGGATCGAGATAAGATATACATATCTAATACGATAGTCTTTAATTAATTAATATAGCCACTTCTATTCCTTTCTCGGCGATTTGTCATTATATTCTCCCTGGACTGTTGTCTCATAATCTGATGGATTTTGGGCATAGACAATATTTGCAGCCATCAAGGGAGTGCGTATATTGGTACCTGCCCAATCCCGATGAGCCCACGCGATACCATCTACCCCAATATTCGCTACCTTTTCATGCTCATTTTGATCACTGGGACCCAGAACGGTGACAGGCGCCGAGCCGGATATCTTGCGATTCTTACCAGCGCAACATATGACGACTTTCCACTTAATCTGATGAATGTGGCTAATATGCCGTGTCTGGAATGATGGATAGATCGCATTGCTTGGCACGAATCGTTGTAACGCCACCCTGCCAAGCGACAGACCATGTGGTGAAAGGGAAACTCGGAAGTGTTTTCCAATGTCGAATGCTGAATTAGGTGCCGTAACATCGTCGGGTATTGATGTCATAATTGGGCTATTGGGGATATCTGCCCAATTGATCAGACCAGCGCTATCCCATTGCCCTGCTTTGTTGCTAGTCACGGTATAGCTCGTTCCTTCGAGGGCATCAGTGGTGGTTTGGCTCCTTAATCGAATATCCGCAGATGCCAGAGTAAGTGCGGGAGGGCCGCCTGCCGTCTTCGTGCTCTGTGTCGACGGCTTGAACTCCCCTGCAATGGCCCTAAGTCTGAACGATATTGGTTCTGGGTGGTCTAGTTGAATGACTGACGGATATTCCACGACAAGTGTAAATGAATATTCGGGGAGCTTTGATCGCTGAAACACCGAAGTCATATGTTGACGGAAAGTGAGACTTTTCCCTGCGTACTCGGGATCCAGATGCAGTGTCTTCACGGACTCGTTATATAGTGCACTGTGGAAAATTGTATTTTCCATCGGCCGTGCTGTAGAGCGGGGTCTAACAAAGACCGGGAATGTCGCGACTGCTGGGGGAGCTGATACTTGGTGGACCTCTGCCTCCAGTCTATACTCAACGTAAAGATAATCTCGGTGGCCTCCTAGAACTGCATCATAGGTCGGCCGGCTTATGGTAGGAGGCAGAAGCTCACCCATCGGCGGTACTGCATTGTTTGGTAGCGCTTCCGGGACACGCTGGTGAGGTATCGCGAATGAAAAGGGCCATTCGTTGAGGCCGGGACTTGCAGGGCCTTGATATAAGTGCTGCCGAGACTCGAGGAGGGTCCGCTGTCCAATGTAGTGCGATGTGCTTTTGCTGCCATCGCTCCTGGTTGACTGGTGGGTAATCTGCGTCTCAATTCGAACTATAAATTTGACGACTACTGTCACGTTCTCCGGGAGGTTCTGAATGTTGATCTTCTTGACTACACCGTGGACTAGATCACCAGGCGCATAAGATAGCTGCAGTTGCGGTACCTCGATGCTAGCGCGAATAGACTGAGTCAGGCCAGTTGGGTGGTGTTGACGCATGGTTGAAGACTTTCTGGATTGCCCCGCATAAACTGTTGAAGTCCCGTATCTACTCGCCAGTGGCTTTGGGTGACTTTTGTATGAACTGAACGACTAGGCTATGCCCGTTTAACGGTCATCACTGCAATGAGGCTGACGTACGGGGCAGTCACCGCTAGTCCAAAAATAAATGAGCTCGATTGCACCGAAGCCACAGTGTAGTTCAGCTCGTTTACTTTTGGGCCAGCGTGGCAGTGTAACTTAATGCAGGCCAGTCTCTTTCACATCCACCCAGGACGTCAGCTGACGCTAACCACAACGGTAAGAAGCACCTAGTCTAGTGCTAGGCGGTACCGTCCCTGCACTGCCGCTTTTGTGGTGAGATACACGTAGGCAGCCATTGTACAACCAACCAGACATTCTTGCGAGACGCAAGAGCTACAATCTCAAGTGCACATGTGGTCCCAACATGGTCAATTGCCCCAGCCAATCAACATCTATGCATCCCGTGACTTCAAATCAGCCTTTTGATAATAATGGGAGAGTATACTTCCTTCCAAAAGGCCGTGCGGCTGTCGAGTCCGCTGCTGGCAATCAGACAGCTTGTCAGCCACGAAAAATATTCCGTTCACTGTGAGATCGAGAATAAATAGCAGGTCATAGCCATATATAGGGGTACGCTAGGGTCTAAACAGCTCGAATTGCATACGCTGACGATGTTTATAGTGGATCACTGGAGACTTTCCAGTTGTACAGTAGCGATCAATTGACTTGGGGGTTGTGGTAAGATTCACATTCTGACATGGCTCCGTCATGTCTCATTTTTTGCAATATTCTAATATGATGAATAATAGCAGGTCGGGATCGCTGATCTGGGACGTTCAGGAAGCTGCATGTCACTTCTACAAGCTGCATCGATGAGCGATATATCTGGCGCATGGTTTTAAAGTTCCCGTGCATTAACAGACCATAGGAAGTATATTTCTTATCGATGGAGTTATTGGTTTAGTCCAAAACCACTATCTCCTCTATATACTCTACTGTAACGGTGTCATCTTTGACAGACGACTGCGTATACAATGTCTGGGTATCATTCCAGTAAACAGCTGTCATCCGATTGAGCGTTGGGGTTTCCGCAGACACGGGAGGATAGCACACTCCATCAGTATTATAGCACGCTTCGGCGTTTAGGAACGTCGAACTGTGCCAGTCAGGAAAGACATATTGCGGGCCATTGAGATAAGTGCCGGCCTCGACGATCCATTCGGCTGTGCTGCCCAGTGCCGGCCACGTGGGACCTCGTCATGTCGTCGGTGCTGCCTGAGTATATGAAAATGCCTGGCTCGTATTGACGTTGGTCATAGTAACTGATCCGATCATCCCATTGCCAGCGGTAGTGAGCGTGACCTGGACGTGATCTCCAACAGATATGGAGAGCTCAGTGGAGTTGAGCTGAACCGGATCATTTGGCACCCTAGCAGACAGTCAGTTCATGAGCTTGACGTCAACCGCCAAAGCCAAAAGCCACACCATTCATAGAGACCTTTGTATTCCGTTGAGCCATTGTTCCAGATGGACATGATTACTCCAGCCTGCCACAGCCCCGATACCGTCGAAGACGACAAGAAACCCCCTAGCCCGATCCAGTATGAAGCCGTGTATTCATCAGACTCTTGATGCGGTTTCGTCGGAATGTAGAGCTGTGGCATCACCAGCGTCGCCTTCACCCGATCGTAACCCCCCGCCGTTCCATTGAACCGCTCCGCTATCCGCACTGGCCCAGCCCACGTTGTGTCGTAGAAGATGTCTTCAGCCAAACCGCCGGACACAAGGGCGGTCGCGCACAAGAATTTGCTCAATTTCATGGCATTCGATCGTCTTGAAACAGCATCAATGAAAACATACGCTGAGGTGGTGTGGCCAGTACCGAGGCTTTTGAAGCAGTTTTCGAGGCTGGGTCGTGAATACGAGCTTCCACTAATATCCGTGGTGGGTCGTCCAGAGCGTCCGCCAATCAAGGATACATCCGACGCTCCTATCATTGTTGGCCATAATCTTGAGGGATGCAAAATACGAGAAACAGCGCACAGGTCGCTCTCCATGTCGCGCACAAGGTTCAAAGCATGGTGAGCGGCGGCGGAAATAATTTCCAAAGTACTTGGGAATGTTGTCGACCATAAGACAGTCTGCGGCAAAAGTGAGAGGCGGGTGGTAGGGATTAGCGAAGTTAGCGCATAAAGTCAGCCAACTAAATTCGCCCAATCCTTCTGAGCCGTCTTTCAAAACAACTTCACAACCGGGTTCTGTAATCCGATTTCTTTTAATTATTCTTCTTGAACAATCACGTGGAAACTGGCGTGTCGCATAGCATGGAATACATAGTTATCACATAGGTAGTCGTTGTAGCCCCCAGGTTTTCCCTTCTGAGGTCAGATTCTGCAGTGTCAGTGAGTGGTGCGGTGGTTCTATAACAGTGCTGCACTGGCTGAGCACAGCTCGATGTAGACAAGTGCAGTACAGGCGAATATCTGGATCCCCGATGCGCGTATCAGCGCGGAATAGAGCTCCGCAATCCTAATCAACTTCTGAATTTGGATCTAGGGCTGGTTCGGGGGCGATCTTCGATCGGCTCTACGGGCTTAGCTTTGGATACAGGACCCGAATTGGCGGCTCACACGAAAGTAGGCCTCTGGATGGCCGACGGCATCAACGAGAAACCCGCACAGAAGACTCGGCCTACTTCCAACCACTGGGTATTTGTGATTAGTGCCCATGCTAACGCGATTGCGTCGGCAGGGCTCACACCCACAATGGTGGCCAAACCCCCGACAAGGGGATTCGCAACAGCGAGACACCGTCCACATTTTGAAACGGCTCGACATCTATGCTTTGACTGAACATGGAGAATCCAATAGACATGAATCGTAACACTTAGGTATCGAAATGCTTGTCAATCTCGCCCAGTCAAGGGATAGCAGTATACAGAGTTGGGACGACACACAGACCCCATGTCCAGCGGTAAATATTTGTCGCAATTCGTATTTGCTTGAAGAGCCAGGCTGTCAAAGCATTTACTCAGGTGTCTTGGCACTATTTGCATGTTGAGGCCCCAGTTTGATCAGCAAACACGCTCAACAGCATTCCCCTAGTTATACATTTCTTCACGTTAATAACTGAGTGAACTTCCATCGCTTGACATAAATATGGGCTAGATGAATACCATCGGTAGCCAGCTTAATCATACGTATCATATGTGTGCTTTTATAATCATCATCAAAGTGTGCCATATCCGTCATTACTTAAATCGGTGCTCGCCTGGTTTGTGATAAGACTCCCATTCGTCCCGTAGGACTGTACTGTTCCCACCACGTATTCATCGACCTCATCTCTGGGAGAAGCACCAGCGTTTTCAAGCACATACGCGACCACGTCAGCCGCGGAAAGCGTGGCTAGAGACAGAGAGTCGCTCGCCCAAGGCGAGGTGAGAACGATGGCGCTCCCCACGGTATCTGCCGCCGCACCGTTGAGAGTACCGTCCTTGTTGCTATCGAGAAAGTTTCCGGAGGCATAGACGCTTTGCTTATCATTCATTTGGTAGTAGTCGTCACTGGAGCTTGTTGTGCTTGGCCCGGCAATGAAGTAGTTTCCAATGATGTCATGGGTGAAGTAACCGCCAGTGTTAGCCGCGGTATAGGCTGCTTGGTAGTTGTAAATGACATTATTGATGTATTGTGTGTCATCTTTAGAGAGCGGCTGACGATTGTGAACCGAGACCCATAGATTTCGATAGAAAGTAGAAGGACCAATTTGGACATGAGCACCAAACTGTTGGCCGATGGGCAATGCGATGATAGAGTTGGACACCGTGATATTGACCGCACCCACTGCATCGATCGAGTCCCACTGTCCATATTCGACGGAGCAGTGGTCCAATATTACGTTGGTCGCATCACCCATATTGAATGCACTCTTTCCGGTGTCGTCATCGTAGTTCCCTTGGCGCACGCGTAAGTTACGGATGATGATGTTACTCTCTCCGCTAGCAGACACCTCGCCGCCCATAATCCCAATGCCATTGCCAGGTGCCGATTGACCGTTGATAGTCAACGAGCTTGAAAGGGATACCGCAGAGCTCAAGACAATATAGCCAGAGACATCGAACACGATGTTCCTATTTGATGCGCTAACAGCATCCCGGAATGATCCCGTCCCAGAGTCGTCAAGGGTAGTCACATGATACTCGGTACCGCCATTGCCGCCCGTCGCTATGGCGCCGAATCCTACAGCTCCGTCAAAGGCATTTTGCGCATACGAGACCGAAGTCATCAGCGCAATGCCTATTGTCAGCAAAAATAAGACGTGTCGAATCATGGTATTGGTTTCGTTTGATTTCCCGCAGCACACATATAAGGCACCAACAGAGGCTTGACTGGTCTTATACCAGAAGGGGGATCAAAATTCAAAAACGGACCGAGTTCCGCTTTCCTACGAATATAGGATAGTACCAAGGCGGTGCGTGTTACGACATTGGCTTATCACCAATCATTTGAGGAAAATATAAGGGCCGTCCCACGACCGCTACCTAAACAGGAAATGATGTTTGCCTCGGGATCATTGACAAGGGGCCTAAGATATATTTCCCTCCAATACCCCGCCAAGACGTTACTATTTGTGCGGGGGCCGAGGCGCAACTCCTAAGGTGATCTATTAATGCCAGGCCAGAATTCTCCACTTCTCGTTTCGATGATACGGTGGAGTTGCATGGTGTCCACAAGCCGCCCCAGGTGGATTAAAATATTCAGAGCATGAGCCTACAACTGCGAGCTGGAAAAATATGACTGATGGGACACCTACATCCGGTCTCTCTACGTTAGGCGAGTTTGCTAGAGTGAGGGGGGCTGACTGCACTGATCCCAACATCGTTTACACGACTTCGTCCCTATCATCTACTTTTCCACGGGGGAATGTTCTCGTTACTAGATCTATGTCAAGTGAAAGAGATTGTTGCATAATAATGGATTTGACACTGACGAGTAAGAGCCAGATTACCTTCGACGAATATCTGACCCTCGGGGCCAAGCGTGCATTTGTTGAGCGACATGATAGACTGTTAATGTTTCTGTGCCGTGAGTAGTGAACCGACGAACACTTTCTCGAATTTCCAACCTATTGAATTGTCCTGGAGGCTGTGTTCTGAGACTTCTAGTTTTTGAAAGAGGCCGAAACGGAAGATACGATAGGGTAGTTGTAAGTTCGCACCAAAAAACTGCTAGAATTCACATTACGCCTCCCGACCGGAATGATCACGGAATTATCGTCTACCTTGTCGTACTGTGATAGATAAGTTCCTTCGTTTGCTCTCCGCAACAACCTTTGAGCAGGATGTACGCACCCAGAGTTACTGTTACCAATCAGTGTTCAACTAAGCCCCGTGCGGGAGATTTCCATAGATTGGAATCGTTGCTGGAATTGATATAGAACAAATCCAACGGAGACGGCCGTACACAGGGGTGTTGCAGTCATATCCCGAATTGGCGATGACGCAGCACGCCTTACTTCTCTTTCTGACGTCATCAATATTCACCAATCTTGCGCCCTGTATTTGCACAAGACTCTCTGCGATCGAATTTTCATAGTACAATAGTCATTTGTTAGGACCCCCGAAAAGGAAGCCAGTCGGCTCGAGATACAAAACGCTCTACTGCGCATCGAAAATGGACTGCATCGTCCGCTTCTTCCCCAAGCTAGTGTCTATTGCTTTGTATATTCTCGTGGTTCAGTCCTATGGATATCTTAACATTACAGATGAGCTTGGCCCTTTGCTATCTTCGGAGGCAGAAATTGTATTCCCAGGCTCTGTTGA
Organism: Seiridium cupressi; assembly: GCA_036674765.1. NCBI lineage: Eukaryota > Fungi > Ascomycota > Sordariomycetes > Amphisphaeriales > Sporocadaceae > Seiridium > Seiridium cupressi. The sequence goes on from JARVKI010000062.1 coordinate 218,443, forward strand.
ATTCCTGGTCGCCACAGATAGGGACAATGAACAAGACCCGCCTACCTTTTCAGTGGTTGTGGAGGTAGCAACGGAGAGTGATGTGCAGGAAACAGTGAGTCTCTGCTAATACTGAACTCGAGCATAAGCTCATGGAAAGCAGGTGCGATATGCCAATCGGCACGCAATAGCCTTCGTGGCCACGACTGGATTGCATGGTGGAACTACAACGTTAGGAAAACTACAACAGGGGATAAACATCAGAATGAGGAAGATGAACTGTACTTCCATTGCTGCAGATGGCTACAGTGCCACGTTCGGAGGCGGTATCCTCGGGCTTGAAGTGAAGAATGATCTGTGGGCGGTAGCAAAAGAGACGGGTATGCGAAAGCAAGGAGCCATCAGTAAGACCATGGACTAACTGATAACAGTTACTGGGTCTTGTGAATGTGTCAGCTTGGTAGGGCCGCTCCTTGGTGGACGGTATGGATATCTGCAAGGCTTCTACGGTCTTATCTCTGATAACCTCATCTCGGCGCGTCTGGTACTCGGAAATGGAGACGCAATTTCCGTCTCAGCTAAGGAAAATCCCGGTACGTCCGGGCGTAAAAAGGTTGCCTTTTCTTCGTTTTAGTCCGCTTGCTCAGTCATACAGATCTCTTTTGGGCTCTTCAGGGAGCAGGCCATAACTTTGGAATTACCACTCAGGTCGAAACCCGCATATATGACGTCCCGTCGGATAACTGGGCTTATGCACAGTTTATGTTTACTCATGATAAGGTTGAGGATGTCTTTGCTCAGTTAAACAACTGGACGATGGATGGGACAAAACATATGCCTGTCGAGTTCATAAACAAAAATATCTTCGCGCGCATTCCGCCAATTGATGCTGATAATGTAAGTCGTGCGGCAATCATCGAGTGTTTCGAGTCTACTGCTGATAATCCCACAGGCGGTGATAATCTGCAATATTTTCTATCGAGGCACGAGTGTTGTTCCAGCTCGTTACACGGCGCCGTTGTTGGCCATCGGTCCTGTGACTACAGCAAAGAATGTGACAGACTATCCCGGACTAGCCGTCATTGACGGAACGAATATGGACAATACTGTGTGTCAGCAGCACGACGCCGCCAACATGATGTTTCCAATCAGCGTAAAGTCATACAATATCCAGGCTCAACGTACCACATTTGATACCTTTAATACTTTCACAGCGGATTCGACGTTTTCCAACTCAGCCGTCCTCTTCGAAGCATACTCGACGGAGGCGGTGAAGTCTGTGAAGAGCGAGAGCAGCGCGTTTCCCCATCGCGCAGACAACATTTTAATGTATAACGATAATCATCTGCCTATTACTCCTAATCACCGCTAATGCCTCCTAGAACACCAGTCATTAGCTACGCCGTTAATAAAACGTTAGATGACAAAAGTATTGAATTCGGGAATGGGTTGCGTCAAGCGTTGCATGCGGCTGATCGCAGCACCGAGCTGCACGCGTATGTGAACTACGCCCATGGTGATGAGACTCTACAGGAGGTCTACGGATTCGAGGCGTGGCGACTGGCGCGACTACAAACGTTGAAGGAGAAATATGATCCCATGAACCGGTTCGGGTTCTACACTCCGATCCACGCATAGGAACTCTCTAACTTTCGCCGTGGCATATAACGTATTCATATAATTACGTGGCCTTGCCGGTCTTCCGTTGATTGAGATCTTTTGTGGGACCATATTCGAAGACGGCCTGCGGTAGTTTTCCTGAGGTACAGATATTGGCAGTGCGGAGGCGATGCGGAGGCAATGCGGGGTCATATCAATAAGAGCAGCACACTGATTAGGACACTCAATCATTTAGGTGCAGGTGACAAATGTGGTAGTATAGCCTACCAAGTGTGATGCCATTTGGGCCAGGGATAGATCGATAAGCATTTGAAGAATACTTAACAAGCTCACGTTCCCTGTACCGTGACTTTTGTAACGTCTTCAGCGGCGGCCTGTATGAGCATCTTGATCGAAATTTGCAATGGATACGTTAGATTATGTAGAAATTATGTCTCGTGGCTTGCACCTCTGAATTCTGCATAAGAATTCCGGTCCGGAATGATTGGTCCTCGTGAACCACCCCTTTCCTAGCTTCAGAGATAGAGTATGACAGCGTTGGTTCGGGCGTATTGGCTAGAGACATGACTTCTTTGTGAATCAAATCTTTGGGGACAGGTCCAGAGAGGCTAGCCTGGGAGTTCACGGCATCGACAGCTTCTCCGGCCATCAAGCCATGGACGAAGCATTCTCCGACTAGACGGTAGCCATTATGCGTCTTAGCGGGTGGGTCATGATTCTTCGGACACAACGATGTTCCCATGCTTGTCTGGTCTACTTCATCTCCTGTGAGAGGCCGCAATAGGAATGGCACCTTTCCCCCAGAAAGCACCGCGACGATATCGCCTTCGCGCACTATGTCCGGTGCCAAACCCAAGTATCCGTTCAGTGTTAGAAAAAGCCGGCGTCGCTCACAAACAGTGATAGTGCTCTCCAGGAAATTGTGTGCTTGTCCGCAGAACGCATCTGACCTTGTTCGGAGCCAGCCATGCAAGTGCCGATGGCGCTTGAAAATTGGACCGAGATCTCGCTTGGGCAGTGGTTTGATTCCATCCGCCATCAGACCTACGATTTCTTCATCTTCTGACAAATCCAAGGATTCTTCCAGTGGAAAGCCTTCTGGACTGCCTGAAATTGCAGTCCCGTCGGACTCTGGCAAATGTTGTCCGCCGCTGCTGACTCGTGGTAGCGTTCGTGAAGAGCAAGAAGATAAGTAGAGAAACCAGACAAAGATGTCTCGGCTTCGAAGCTTGTCAACGAGCCGTAAGTATTTCTTCCAGCAACTAAAGTGTGAGAAAGGAGCTTAAGACCAATTTCCGACGCGAAGAAAGGACCCATGTGCTGGGATCCTAGCAGACTGGTGTCTACCGCGTGCCACATGTACTTCCCCGTGTAACCCACTGTCCCGACTGTAATTCCTTCAGCCTGAAGTACTTGCGGCGAGACACTGTCGGAGTCACCGAATAGGTGAAGGGGCAAGCCTCTTGAGGCAGCAAAGGAGTCACTTGTGTCCCATGGAAGTAAAGTGCTGCGATACACAGAGTCCCACTGTGGTACCCAGGATGGCAGCGAAGTGCTATTGTGCAGAAACCAATCCAAGCCAAGTGTTTCCTCGCCTGCAGCGAACTCGGAGCTATGTTGCAAACTAGATAGGATGGCTAGGCTGTTTGTCGACTGGATTTCCTTCCAGGCCACACGGTTCCATAATATATCCGATTCAATGCTGTAGTCAACTGGCATAAAAAGGGAGCCATGTTCTGGATCATTGTCCGTGGTCTTGATTCCCAGCAGGCCGTACAGTCGGTCCCGTGGATCTGTCACTCCAAGCTGCCGCGTCAGTCGAAGTAGTTGAGTCACGGATGCTGGCGGCGATGGCAAGTCGCTTGATCGTGACATGCGGAACATATGATAGGCATTGTAGACACCCCCTATTCCCATATGATCACATATGTTTTGATAACTAGTCCGAAGGATACTTGCAGCCAAGCCGACCCAACGCCAATCGATTTCGACCTGACCCCAGCAGACCACCGCAGATTGCGCGAGGAAAGCTTCTTGGAGAACCCATACTCGCCAGAACCAGTCCTTCTTGAACAAGTCTGCTATGGAAAGCCAGAAACGGGACTTATACGCCGCATGGAGAGATGAGTCAATACCGCTGTCGGGCTCCGTAAGCTCCGGCCCTCTATACTTGTACCGAGATTCCTGGGCATGAAAGGTCTGCTCTTCATTCTCGGGTACAACACCATCGAGATATATGCATACCAACTGCTTCCACATATCATCTTGATCTTCAAGTGCTCTAGCCTGTGAAGGCACCTCCTGAAAGATATCGAACTCGGTGGCTTTCTTGGCCGAATCAGGAGCAACACTATGAACGCGGTAGAAGGCATGCTCCACGTTGGCTTTCGTCTCCTGCCACCGGTTGACAACGTCGCACACGGCCCCAAATGCCCTTTACGCCCTGATACCCTCCATGTCGTCTGAGGTGCTCACATACTGGCAAGTCGTATGATCCCAGAAGCTTCGAGCAATTTGGTCTTTCTGGCCAAGCCAGATAATGACACGCGCTGCTCTGGTGTATATCATGTTCATTAAAGTGACCTGATGTCCACGCTCGCGCTCATCATCTTGGTTGATGCATATTGCATCGGCCCACAATAATAGTGGGTGGGTGTCAGATCTCATATGCTCTAGCGCACCATACAAGTTGCCTTGAATTACCTTGTTGTGGCCGTTGCACCGAATGAAATATTGCTTCTCGACCAGTTCGCCCGTTTCAGAGACTGTCAGCGTTCCCCCCATTCCCCAAACATACGACAGTGCTTGGTAATCCATATGTTTGTATCTTAGATCAAGATAGTGAAACGTGCAATCAATCAAATCTTCTTTTTTTCCAGGATGTATCTCTAGGATGCGGATTGTCTGGCCACTGCAGAGAGGCTGATATGGGGCCTCCTTCACCAAAGCAAGCTCTGACAAATAGTGTGCGACTTGCTCGGGTACAGCAGCTCTCGTATCGTTCCCATGTCCTGTCATTTTACGAGCATCTGGCGTTGCGGAATTCTCCGCGGAATCCACCGAATCAGATATCGTAGTCTTAGACAATGGCGGCCACACCATTTTCGAGTGGCCTCTTGTTTGCGACATATAATGCGGCACTGTCCTTATATCAGTAGTCGCTCGAAGCCTTCCAGGAAGTAGAAACAGACAATTAGACCGAGTGTTTGTGAAAACCGCCTCCCTGGCAACGCGACGATTGTGCGCTCTCTCGAATATCCTTTCCATTTTCAACAAATGTTCGGAACGTGTTCAAAGGTGCATCCGCTAAGAAACAATTGGTCACCGGAGCGTCAGCGGAACTAAAAGTCGGAGAGTATGCTAGTTAGTGGACAATTTTGAAATAATGCGAAGTTGTATGTTCCAGCTATATTGACCCCGCTCTTGGAGAAATCGCATGATTACATAACAGCGAGGGGTCATCTCCTATCATTGAAACCTCAGTGGACCATGGTGCGCGAATTCGGAAGGTTATCGCGATAATCGAGTCGTGTGATACCGCACTCGCATCACGAGAAAAAGCATGGTATTGATTGAGATGCGTTAAGTCCACCATCCACCACTCCCAATCCTTCACGAGCTCTCTGGAGTCGACACCCCCATAAGCTAAAGGTTTGTGCGGACCCTCGTAATGTAATACTTGCCCTCCGATGCACTCACTGAAGCTCACCTTGATTTGCTGTTCGAGGTAGAATTGGTCGTATTGAGAATCCAGAGCTTGAGTCAAATTGGGTACATTGCCTTGGGGGTGAAGCGTCTCCCACGGTCTTGTGTACACGCGGCCTTTGCAACCCTTCAGTGTGAGCAATAATGCGTCCAGACGGGCCGTCAACTTTTCGCCGTCGTAGCCCGGTATGTTCCGACCTTGGCCATATATACTTGTGCTTTGGTTTGGGTCCGTCTGTACTTTCGTAAGTTTCCCTGTGCACCGAGCGATACTTGATTGAAGCTGTCAAACACCTTAAGATCGAACAGCTCGTGCTTGTTAGTGCACCACACGGTGTATGAGCGGTCAAAAGCTTCGGGTACGACCCGCACGTGCGTATAAGTGTTTTTGGGCAAATCTGGGATCATTGTTAGTCTTTCGACTCCAATCATGGTGTGATGAGGAATCTCGAGGTCATGCTCAGAGACATACAAGATGTTGCCCAGTTAGAAATCGTTCCCTCCATAATACCGTCTCCCCAATATTCGACATTAACATGCTCCGATTTCTCGGTAGCTTGGTAATGTAAGTCTGCTGTTACAGGTATCGGTTCACCATCGAAGTCGTCATGCAAGGTGATGTTCGCTAGAGTGAACAGGGTGGGGACAATGTCTCGTGTGTGGTAGGTTGGTTATAGACGGCGCCCTTGACGATTCCTGGACCGCGTACAACAAATGGCACATTGATATCTTCTTCAACACACGTTGTCTTTCCGGGAGGCAGCCGATGCTGACCGATGTGGAAACCGTTGTCTGATGTATAGATGATGTACGTGTTGTCCAGGATATTCAATTCCTCCAATCGAGTGACAATACTATCCACTAGCTCATCTGAGGTCTGAAGAGATTGGATACGCCTCTGGTAGAAGAGGTCGACGTAAGACACTTCTGTGGAATTGAGTTTGGGTAGTGTAGCCCAATAACCAGCTCCACCATTCTAACTCGCAACGTTAGTGGCTTCATTCTGCGTCCAGACTAGCCTAGTCAGTAGACTTACTCTGAGCTTGTTAAAAGACGGCGATCAAGGTGCCGTTATGTTCTGGAAGAGCTTCGCATGTCTTTTGGCCGGGGTTGGCAGGAGAAACTGGCCGGAGAGAGATGGCTTCATTTCTGCGTGAGGTACGATAGAAGTTACACCGATAAAGAATGGCTCATCAGCCGCAGCAGCGATATCCAAGGACTCTAGTGCCGTATTGGCCACGACATCCGTGGAATAGTTTCCAGTTAGGTAGCGATAAGTGGCATTATTTCTTGGCATAGAGGCATTATAGTACCAATACGTCTGTGGGTCTATGAAAACTGATATTTCGAGTTAGCCGGACATTTCGAATATTATATATAGATCAAGGGAGTTGCACTCATAGTCTGTGTCGTTCCATCTTCCATCTAGCAGGATATGGGCTGTTGTACGTTGTCGACGAAAAACCGTCCATCAGCTTGCCGGTGTAATAGGTGCCGTACACCGCCTGTTCCAACGAAACCGGTAAATACTTCTCGTACAGCCTGTTGTTGATAAATTGCTGGTAGCCTCCGTACGGGAGTGACACGTCGGTGACATTGGGCAGATTTCCCAGTGAGGAGAGAGACTCGAGAAGGACAGCCAAGTGAAACTGTACAGAAATGCTTGTTAAATGTCGTGCCATCGTCTGCGAGGTGCTTCTTGACTAACGGCATATAATCCAAGGAGCTGAGATGCAAGTCTTGGTCATCTATCATGATGAAAACAAAATTGGGCTTGGTGTTGATTTGTGCGCTGGCTACCGCGGCAGATCCGAGGGCAGATGCACCCAGCCAGACAACACGCTTGATCGGTACCATTGCTGCGATATGCGTTCCGTGTGGTTGCCCCAGGAAGCGGGCAAGGGCGATCCTGTCGGATATGGAAGAAATGTTTGCTATATATTTATTCACGGCGTTCCAACACACGGAACCTACCGAGACTCCAGGACTATGACATGCTTAAGACCGTAAACAATCCATGCCGTTTTTCTTCCACTATGGGCAGTGGGGTCTGTTATGGCCGAAGCCCGATGACACCACCGCCGGGGTTCCACAAGGTTGATGAGGTAAGCGGCATTAACTTGGAGCTTGTATCTGCGAAACCGTTTAAGCTACTTTGGGGTAACATTTGGTAAACTAGACACTGTGAAGTAACTGAATATGGTAGTAGTAAGCTCATCCGGTATGGTGGATGTCATCAGTTGCGAGATCAAATAGTACCCACCTGATGCGCCACGAAGTGGCTAGCAGGTGTGGCTGGAGGGGATAGCCCCTTTGGGGCTATCATGGTGACACAACGGGAGGGCATTTATGCCCGTTTGAACCACCAAAAGTTGTTTTGAATTCTGGATCTTAATTTTACTCTTCATATTGAACAGATAAAAAGCGTGTTTTCTTGACAAAATCAGCTCCCAGCATAAATCTTATAAGCGATGAGTTACATCAGTCTTTCGAACAACCTGAATGATCTGTTAACATGTTTTGCAACTGTGACCAGCGGAAATGTGCCTGTCTGAGACCCCCCAGCATCTCCGCATCTATCTTTAGTGGGAAGCACCTCATTTGTACCCTGTGATGTTGCCATACTTGACCAATCACGACCCACCGTTTCGTCACCCCTCTCTTGAACTTTGCTGGTCAAAGTGAGCGTGCCCGTGCAGCTGCCTGAGCGGCCGAACCGTCAAGATTTAGCACACTGCCCTACATTTCGTCCATCTTTCCCCGCTCTTCAACCACATCTAACCTCTCGCAACGTTCACATCTACTCACCTTGTCCCGCTACTTCTTGAGCACGGGTTAGTATACACAATCTTTCTTGACGATACAGTGTTGACCTTGTGCAGCACTTTCATAAGTCCACGTACCAATACAAGATGTGTCCGAATTGCAGGATCTGCGGCAACAACCCAGGCGCCACCAAATGTGGTGGTTGCGGGTGTTCCAAATAAGACTATCAACTCACCGTTGTGGGCTGAACATTATTTGGTGCGCTGAATGCTGGGTTTCACGACAACCACGGGGATCCCCACCTGGGCCAGGACCCTCGTGTACCCCGTTCTTTTCGATAATTGTTAGGTTTTTAGTTCTTGCTTCGGGGAACATATAGCTAGGCCTCGGTTGTTTGAGCGTATTGGCTCTGGGATGAGAGGGTGCAGTTTATAAATCCTGCCCGCAAACGTATTTTGGACCTTCATCAAATTTAATTGAAGAATATAAGCTGTAGCTGTGGGGCAGTCCTTTGAATATGCTGATATCCTTTTGACGGCAATAGATCATGTCTAACGAGCCGAGCGTGCTCAGCCTGGAGGCAACAGAGTTGCACCGGCAGTTGTTTGAATACGAGTTGGCGGACAATACGAGTGAAATAATCGAGCTCCCTCCACGGACAAGGACTTAATGCCCTCTGACTACATTCATTTGACTAGGTTATCTGTTTCTCTATCTGCTCCTGCCAGATCGGATCGCCTTGAAACCAATGCAAGTTCATCTGCATTATTATTGCCAAGGGCCTGGCTAGTTATAGTAACAGGGTTCTCCAGCAAGGTAACAGTATCCGGGGAGAATTTAAACCATGTTTACCCGCATAAAGATCCCGATCTTCCACATAAGCTTCCAAGCTACAAACAGAATGAAGCCATTTAGGTCTAGCCGTCATGGAAACGTTTTGGAAATTGGTGATTGCGTTTGCTCTCACGAAAGCTTCTCGGTCAATATCCTCAAGTACACCGAGTCTTTCCGACCGAGTTCAGTACTACGATAATCTTTATACTACCGCGTTAGAAGGTCAGTCTTCGATTCTTCAGGATGTTCTGTCAACGGCTTCGACAACACTCGGTAGCCAGTCCCAGACGCTCTTGGCTTCTGGATCCCCCGTGTTTTTATACGAATCTGGCGAAGGAGACAAAAACTAGTATTTCTCAAGCATTCCCGCACTCAACATGGGTGATCTTAACTTCACGATGCCTGGGTGGGAAGTCTATCGTGGTCACATGTCTCTCGCCAGCTGTCAGATGGGTTATGCAACAGAGTGAAAGGTCACGAAGATGATGATAGTTTCTAGATAGGTAGGATACAGACTGATCTCTGCCCTTCAACCAATATGGGTTGCCGCCCCTTGATATCTGCGGCGCAGGCACTGAGCCAGCGCCGCACCTTCGCGGCGCTGTCTCAGCGCTGCATTGGTACTGTATCAATCCCTTCGGCCCGGGTCTCATCCCTTACTAGGGGTTTCACGCTATCTGTGCGCTGCGTCAGCGCAGGTGCTACATTCGCGTCTGACACCAGCAACGTGCTCGACTTCGCAGCACACAGATTCTCTAGCCAAAAATTGGCAGGACACTAATGGAAACCCTACCGTATGGGCCGCTAAATTTGGGAAGAGGCTCTCCAACGCCATCCGCCAGGCCAATGCGGTGACGACCTAGCGGACCCGTATATGGGCATTGCGCATTCGGGGCGGGTTTACATCATTGTTTTGTGGCCATGGATAGCCTACCCGGCTTCCATGTTGCTTTCCGGCTCAGCAGTCGTCGTTTTTAATCGTATTCTCGACAATTTGGGCGCCAACGGGGTCATTGGGGAAATGGCAGCCTGAGCCTGCTGCTTGCAAGGGCCGACGACCAGATCATACAAGCTGCAGAGGCCTCCCCACAGGAGATGCTCATCTCGTCTCCTGGCCAAAATACAGTTTATTTGTAGAAAGAAATGATGATGGTTGCGCATTTAGAAAAGTGTCGCGAAGCAAATCGTACATTTTTTGCTCAACAGCTCTAGGTCCCCGTTCGAGCCTACAATTGCCTTACTTTGACTTCGAGCTTTAGTAGAAGCCCGTAGGTGGGTACTATTACAATCATTGAAATGATAAACACAGAATGGTTTCTTTCTTTCTCAAATTGCAACAATACCAAGTGTAATTTAATAAGAGTGCAGAAGTGTCCGACTGAGGGTAACAGGTTCTTAGATTGACTAGCGAACCTTATCTTTCCGGTTTTTATGAGGAACTTCAAGCGCTCTTGAGTGCCTATACAATACCGAAGACGTCTTCCGAAAAAGTTGGCAATAATTTTGATAAGGATGGGCTCGCTTCCTACAGTAATCTGGAGCTTGAAAAGCTTTTTGGATACGACGTGATCTAAGTTGCGGCTTGAGGTCATGATTCTGTGGCCTGAGAATGTTGAAATGGCGTTCGCATGTCCCTTGCCCAAGCATCAGTTGGGGTATAAGCACAGCTGTAAGTGTCAGTCTATGAAGTTGTGTCTAAGGGTTGGTGTTTTCTGCGTTCTTCTTCGAATTCCATTAGGTTGGGATACTACAGGAAGAAAGCATCGTCACTATTTCCAAGCGGGGATGGATGATAGAAGAATGAATATTAAAAGATAAAAGTGTTGAAGACTATCAAACGTACTAAGAAATTATAGCAGATAGTATATTGCATATACTATCATTGCAAAATGCTTTCTCCAATGAGATACCAATAACTGCATCGTTCTTGAAGCCCTTCTTCCAGGTTCTCCATCACAGTTCCGCCTCCCGTTTGGAATAGGAGTCTTTCCTTTTGAGTTAAGTTCCAAGGTCGCCACTCCGCAGCTCCAGGATATCGATAAGTGTTCGGGTCGAATGTCCTAATGAAGCTCGTCCAGTACGCCTGAATGACTGGGGAGACAAGTTCATTTTCACCGTTAGGAAAGTAGCTTGTGGGCACCGATTTTCCTGGAGTATCGTAATCAGGGCCGAGAATAGCACTCAGCTCTACAGTATGCGGCACGCCGTAACCTGCAGCATAGGATACCAGATCAATAACATTGTACCGGTAATTCCGCGATTTCCCGGAAGTTCCGTACCTCGCAGCCGCGGAAGAAACATAGATGGTTGGACACATGAAGCGACCCTCGCCATACGTGTCGGCCAGTTGGCGCCAGTAAGCACCGCTGTTGGAAAATGTCTGATTGGTCCATGGATACAAGCCGTTGATAGTTGCTAGTTGCTCTAAAGTGAGCTTTGGAAACTGACTCTTTAACCACGAGTTGCTATCAGCCAAAGTCGCTGTGCTTCTTGGAGCAAACACCGTGCCCCCGTTGGTATCATCCCCGGCTAGCAAGGGGACTCTGATGAATCTGCCCTCAGAGTAGGACTTATAGGTGACATCCCGTATCATATCGCCGTCAATGACAGGGCCCCACATGTACGCGGGTGCACTAGCCTCACCTGGGTATGGGATCGGCCGCCCGTGCGCTTGGATTTCAGCTGCGGTCTTGCTTTTCAAACAAGCCAGAGGATCAGAGCCGACGCAACCAAGGCTAATGACAAAGTTTTCGTACTGATATCTGGATTGATTGGCCGTCAGAACGGTTGCGAACGGAATCGATTCCGCCGCGGCTGCGTGGAACAAGCCTCTGTCCTCTCCCCCATACGCAGTCAAGTGAAGACTGATGCTGGCAGCTCCAGCCGAGTCACCACCTATAACCACATGGTCCGGATCCCCTCCAAACACAGAGATATAGTTCTGTACGAACTCCATTGCTTTTCGCTGGTCCAAAAGCCCGATGTTAGGCGCAACGACATCACCGTCGGCGAGGAAACCGTAGACGCCTACTCGATAATTGAAATTCACCACAATTATCGAGTCATTGCTTGCCTTAATGAGGCCAGTGCCGTCAATATTCGGATTCGCATCACCGTTGAACCCACCTCCCTGTATGAAGAGAAACACGGGGAGTTGAGAGCGGGTGGTAGCTCTGGATGGCGCAAAGATATCCATGAAGAGGCAATCTTCGCCTGTGCTATTGCTGATCGATGCTCCCGTCGATAAGCAAATCTTGCCGTGCTTTTTCGATGGTTAGAACATAAACGCGTAAGCCTACGATATGAGAGAAACTTACCGTGGCGGCCGACTGATTGATGCTCGAGCATGGCGGATCTTGGGGAGGACTGAATCTCAAGTTATCCAACGGAGGAGCCGCATAGCGAACGCCAAGCCACTGGGTGACACCTAGCGAATTGTTCACTCCAGTATAAGAATTACATCCAATGGTGACAGAATTCAATACGGCTTCGCAAACGATAAATAGCGCGCTGAGGATAAGCCACCGGAAATGCATGGCGAAGACGTTCGCACCAGGCAGAACAAATAATCTGGTATCTGGTTTATTACCAACGTGATAGCTATGGCCAAACTACTCGTCTCAGCCTCCCATGGAAGAACGCGACTCTTCCTATATATTCCTATTCGTCATTTGTATGGCGCATCCAGGAGAGCTCATCATGTGACCCTCCACACCACTAGGAAAACCTTCGTCATGAATGAACGAATTGGAACTTCCACTTTACATAGCATGCGCGAGAGCCGCATATAATACAGGCATTATACACACCGGTAGCCTCGCGTGATGGAAAGAAGCAACGCTGCTCCCCACCACTTGATATCGGGGTCTGCACCATGCTGCAGTCTGCTTTGCGACATTCAGCCGAATACCACGAACTCGCTTCGAGGACGTCCCGAACTCCGAATTTTGGGCAAACGTCGGTTACGATAAATGCCTCAATGGCGCTAGACTATTGACAAAGAGAAACATGTTTATTGAAGTCTAAGACACCGTTCGAGTGCCGTAAACATTAAGTTGAACCGAGTTTATAAAAATGTTTTGGGTAGGATTAATGGACGGAGATGGTAGTATTCAAAGGTGGTTATGATTTCAACATTAAGTCTAATCTTTGTTAAGTCTAATCTTCGGGAGAGATGCGGGGAAGTGGGGATGTGGAAGTGAAGAAAGCCAGCGGCACCAGAGTGCCGGAAGTTCTGAGTGGCATGCATCAGGCGCTGCTTCATTTCGATGTGGCCACGCAGGTCTAGACAAGCACTAGTTTCACATCGACGGGACTTGGAAGTGAATAGGGCCGAATCACCCCAGTTCGATCCCTTCCCATCAATACGCTGTTGGAGGAAATATGAGGATGGATCAATGTCGCTATCCCACCACAGGCAGTGAGCACGATGATCCGGCACAATCCGACGCCAGCCGCGATAACGGCCAATGCTCGGCATCTAATCTCCGATGCTGAACTCGTTTTCTCCCCACATATACTAAAGTAGACGAATGCGTGCATACAATATTGTTAATAATCACTTCCAAGTCGGCTACTAAATATTCAGGGGCTATTTGCACCCACTAAAGTCCCGGACGCCGACTTCGCGAAAGCCATTCAAAGCAACATACGATATATTTCATTTCGAGCTATGTACAAGTTTTTGGTAACGAGAATATGTTTATGGCTTTACGCCAGGGAAGCAGGAGTAAGATATGGCTTGGTACTTGATATTGAGACGCACTGACGCCGTGGATTTTCTTTTAACAATGATTTGATAGATTGCCGACAGGTTTCTTCAGTATCGTTGACCGTCCCTGTGAAAATACGGACAAGCTGTAATTCTTTATCAGAGTTACAATGCGTTCAGGCTCCATGCAATGCCTCCCGCAAATCAGAGGTTATGAACCTCATTTTCAACATGAAATCACTCTGGTGTATACTCCAGGGCTGCGAATTCGTGTCCCAACAACGGGTATCTCGCCTTGTGGCATTGAACTGGACTGGTGAAACAGGTGGCCCAGCTACCCTCTTTTCGGGCTTCCCAGCCACACAGACATGTACAAATACTAAACTATCTCCTCTCTTTTTACTTCTTTCTCTGATACATAATCAATCAACCCATTTACCCCTTATAACCTTTGTCTATCTTAACATTACCCGGCAACACACTTGCAACTAGCCTATGAGTACGTAGGTACGGGCGAGATCTTCATCCCAAATTCATTACCGACAAGGACCTGATCAAATACAATGCCGACGGAGAGCCGGGCTTATACACTGTGGAGGTAGCTCCGAGCGACATACCACGAGCCAAGGTCAGCAACGGAGGAACTAGTACGGCCGGTGTTAGCATATACGCGTGGAAGGATGAGAAGTTTCTAGGAAAGTGGAGCCCTGGTCGGATCGAGCGTCTCGGAATTGTTGGATATAAACCGCATCGCACGGCGACGATGCTCGCAACAGATAATTGAGGCTTAGGTATTTTGATAGGACAGGTGAGGGAGTTCCAAAATCTATCATGCAGTGTATAGTATTATCGGGGAAATTTTCAAACCAATTCGAGAGAGAATTGCGCGCCATGCATTCCGAAACTGGAAAAATACAGTCTACAGCCACGTAGAGGTCATCAACGTTGATCATCGATACCGGCTTGATTCTATCATTACTCTATCAACTAATAACACGTCAATCACAATAGCATAGATTTATTTTGCACCTGCTGCAGAATCTATTCGTTCAATAGCTGGCTGAGAAGATATCTAGCACGCCATCTCGCCAAGTGTGAAATCATGGATTCTTGGGGTCTTAATCCTGCGGACTTTCACCCATTCAATATGACATCTGCCGCCTTCTCACTCACCATGAAGATCGGCGCTTGTATGAAGATGCCAGGAATCGATGGAAACACACTTGCATCGACCACCCGAAGACCGTCTACTCCTCGGACCCTGAAACTAGAGTCAAGTACCGCATACTCATCATCGTCTGCTCCTATAGGGCAGGAACAGGATGCATGATGACCCCACGCGCGATCCTTGATATACTCTCCAATGTCTTCATCCGACGCAATCTCAGGGCCGGGGCTCTCCTCCACAAACATGTCACCGCCCAAGATAGCGTAGTTGTTGTATTCGGCCAGGGCTTGGCGGGACATGTTGATTGCCTGCACCATTGCTTGCAAGTCCAAGTTGTCAACTCCACCCTCTGTTGTTCCGGTGTCGAAATAATTGAAGTTAATCATGGGCGGATCCAGGGGATCTGACGACCGCAATTGGACGGTCCCGGCTCGGTTGCGAGTGTGCGCTTTCAGTGTGTACCACGAGAAGTGAGAATGATCAGCTACCGCCGCATCACCCCACTGCGGGAAGTATCCGGTAAAGTCGACGGGGCCGCCGAAGATATAGAGGTCAATGTTCGGTGTTGACGCGTAGTGCGAGTTCACGGCCATTGTAGCAGCTAGGCCATCTGTAGCGTATGCCCCACGTTGAGCAAGGATATAAGGATTATCCTGCCACTTGGTTAGGCAAGCATCGTGCGGTTTCATGTCAAACGTGCAGCCGTCGAGAATAGAAAAGTCTTTGCCGTGCTTGACGTTCACGGGGATCTCATAACGATCCTGCATGTTCCGCCCGACACCCGGCAGGTCCCTCACAACAGTGATGTTGAAAGCTTCTAGCTCTTCTTGGGGGCCTATACCGCTGAGCTTGAGCAATTGTGGAGTGTTGAATGCACCTCCTGATACGATGACTTCTTGCGATGCGGTTGCAGATCCCGGGGTGCCCTGCGAGCCGCTCAAGGGGCTCGCACGATAGAGATATTCGCCATCCAAGAATTGTACTCCTGTCGCTTTTGGCACTGCCTCGCTAGTATTGAAGTCAATCTTGGTAACGAAACGGTTTTGACGAACATCCAGCGGATAGCCCTGTTGGACAGTGGAGGCAATGAAATCGCGGACTGATACGCGGGTCCCTTCGTTCATGATAAGCGGAATCTGGAAGAAGCCTGGGAGAGAATCTCGGGCTGGGTCTAGCCGGCTATTCGGATCATTAAGTAGAGTGTTTCCAAGACCCGTAACTGCATTGAGAGGATCAGGTCCGACTCCCATAACGGCAGCGCCACCAGCAAGATGCTGTGTCAGCGTGAGGTCGTCCAGAAGGATAGTTGGATCAGTCGGCTCGTGCGGCTGCCACTCGTACACTTTGTCCAAGTACTGTTCCATGTTTGTGGCTGCCCAACTGTAAATGAGATGTTAACATTCATAAAAGTTGAGTTGGTTATTCAAGGATGAACTCACGAATCATCGCCAGTGATCTGCGCAATTCCATCCCAGTCACTAGCATGCGGCGTGATCCATATCAACGCATTGTGTGACACGCATCCTCCCAGAGTTCCAGCGCGTGGGTACAGTATACCCAGTGGTGTGGAGTCAGCAGGGGGATCAGGCCCAACGTGATACTCGGACGATCCAGTTTCGTAAGTGTATTTGGGATCTCTCTGCGCACGGGTCTGATCTTGGTAATGGTTGACGAATATGTCCCATCTTATTTTAGGATCTTGGGTCACGGCTGCTTGGTACCCTGGCACACTGATGTTGACATTTCCGTTTTGATCGTTCCCAGCTTCGATCAGGAGAGTTTTGTGGCCAGCCATAGCAAGCCGACAGGCGAGCGGACCACCGCCGGCACCACTTCCGATGACAATATACTCATAATCAAGTACGTCATCTTGTCGCTGCTCAATGGGTGTTGTGCAAACTGAGCTTGAGAGAAGAAGTACGAGTATACGTCCTAGTAGGTTCATGGCTGTATGAAATGTATGTAGTTGCTCCTAGTGACAACAAAGCAGTCTTCTCGAGGAAGAATAAAGGCCGATTCTAGAGGGCGATGGAACTCCTCGAACTTTTCGACTGAATCGTTTCAGGCCCACCAAGAGTTGAAGGCTTTTGTTAGGCTTCCGGTTCCTTGATTCTTGCTTTACCAGCCGGGACCTATCTATATTATCACATTGACGTCACATACTTCAATGGACAATAAAATAGCTGTATAAGTACCGTCTCGGATACAGGAGATGCCGTCTTGTAGTGACTACACTAGCAACGACATTTGCTGCATGTTACTGTGTTCGTGCCACATGTTACTCCCCAGACGAGCCGAAAGACATGTGCACCAGGTATAGTCTCTGGGGAAGCCTCGGCCAGGAATTAGTGCTTGCAGTGAGCCGAGAAGCCCTCGAATCAACGACTATCCATACCTTGCCACTAATCCCATACTAAACTATGAGAAAGGGTTTAGTGGCCTATCCCCCGCAACGGCAGTTACAAGCTAGTGCCGGGTGGTTGACACACCTACGTCGTATGGTAACATCGTGGGAATCAATCCAGTCACGGGATATAAGCTGCGCTAGGCGTAATGACAAAGAATAGAACTATTGATGATAAGGGTAAACCCCTAATACTGTCGAGAAATTTTGTTACAGCACTTTTAACTCCATTTCCTCTTAAAATCTGACAAGATGACTCGAATCTCTTCTATCTGGCTTTTGAGTGCAGTTGTCGCATTCCCGTTCATAGCAGAACAGCCAGGCATTCGGAATACCCATTTACTCTCATCACGCCAACAAGTATATCAGCCATCTTTTGTTCCATTAGGATGTGGTTGCCGCTAACGAAGAACTAGAGCGGTGGTTCTCAACCAGGTGGACCTGAAAGTTGCCCGTTCAACCCCAATCATCAAGACGCGCCAGCCGTCACAACCGGATTGTGAGATACCCTCACTCATATCCAAGCATTAATACTGAATATTCCCAGTCCCTATAACGGAGCTATTGGCGGATTGCCGGGCAAGGGTATCGGCGGCTACCAAGTCCCAGCTCCTGGGGATGAGGCGCATCAATTCATTGCACCCACAGACCAAGACATTCGAGGACCATGTCCAGGATTGAATGCTGCGGCAAACCGTAAGTATTCAGCTCGCCGCCCTACGTTCCTTACAATACTGATTCACCTAGATGGTTTCCTGGCCCGCGACGGAGTTACCAATTATGGAGAGCTAGTCGATGCCGTGCAGAATGTATACAACATGGGCTGGGATCTAGCCAACTTCCTTGCTGTGTTTTCAATCTTCGTAGCCGACGGCGACATTACTACACAGAAACTCTCCATTGGATGTGACGCCACTACGCGCACATCTGTAAACCCAGTCTTGACGGGCAGCGAGCCTGGCCTTGATGGACATGACAAATTCGAAGCCGACTCTTCCTTGACCCGCAATGATTATTTCCTAGCTGGGGGCGACAATTTTGATTTTAATGGCACGCTGTTTGAAATGATGACAGAGTCAACGGGTGCGACTTTTGACCTCGATGGACTAGCGAAATATCGCTTTGAGCGATATCAGCAGAGTCGCGTAGAGAATCCTCAGTTGTACGTCCTTGCTTCCTGCTCCTCGCTTCCTGCAGCTCATAAGGCTGCCATACTGACTTGACACCTTTCCAGCTTCTTCGGACCGTTCGGTATATTTCAGCATGGTGCTGCATCTTTTGTCTATGAAATGTTTCCTAATGGGAATGATGGTTATCAGCCAAACCTTGCAAACACGGCAAGCTTGTATGAAATTGCTCCTACGGACTTGGGTTGCTTTACTGATAATAGTGATAGCTTTGGGGCGGAGAAACAGGATAACGGGACTTGGGCACACGTGCCGGAGCGGATCCCCGACAATTGGATCAATCGCGTCGCACCGTACACATTGGCGGATACAGTCGTCCAAATCCTAGTAAGTGGATCTCTGAGCTCTTCGCAGAAACCCCAACCCAGGCCTCCACTCACGCTAATCATATCCAGGCAATGTATGGTCAATATCCAGTTGGTTTTGGGGGCAATGTCAACGGCGCCTTCGTGGGTATTGACTTCCCACCATATATTCAAGGCGGTAATCTAACCGCTGCGACTCCTGCGGATTTCACATGTCTACTTTATCAGTTTGTTTCTGTTGCGACCCCGTCAAGCTTTAACAGTGTGACAACGCCAACGGTTGAGGCTATCCAGTTTTTCCTGAACAGTCTTGGCGTGGATAATTTTACCAATCTCGGATGTGACATCCCATTAACATAGTAGAATGTTAGGTACTTTGTAGGGCGTTGATATCCTAGTATATTAATAGCAACAAATCAACGATTGGCTAATAGCCACTGAGTCGCGATGTTTATAGCTGAATTCTACTGGTTGGATCTAAGGAATATAATAAATATTTCTGCGATTGCGATGTTGTGTAGCGTAATGAGATGTGTAATAAATAAAAAGGTACATTATCTCTTCGCCATCTCTATCCTCCGTGCAGTGGCGTGTATGAAACATGCTCATCTAGAAATCCCCTGGGCAAAGGCCAGCACAGGCGCGCTAGAATTAGATTGCATCATTCGGGCCAAAATCTCTGGGCTCCCGAAAGTACTTGCCGTGATGTGCGTTCCTGGCTCTCTTGGCTGGGCGGCTGCCGAAGCCTGCAGAAGGGTCACCACGAGCTCGTTCAAGAGACATGATGGAAATTGAATGTTTTGTACATTGGTATGGTGGTAGTGGTAATCAATGGGCTTCCAAGATTTCTTGGCTGATAATCTTGGCTTAAATCTAGGCTTCTAGGGTGGAGCTTGTCGGGGCCAGAAACTGGATTTCTGCTATTAGAACCTTGAATGTTCGGAAACGGAATTCTTTGAGATACCCGTTTGTGTAGAGGTTATAGGAGCGAGAAATATTTCCAATGAGAAGTTTGAACTGCCAAGCCTCAATTGAATAACTGAAAACGAGACGAGAGTGGTGAGACTTGTTGTAGTCCAGGTGAAGTTTTGGTGATGAGATGAGTAGAAAATCGGGAGATATTCGGCTCGAGGAATTTGAATAAAGAAGTTTCGGGGTTCGCTCTTGCGCTCCAGAGTGTGTGTTTTCCTGTCATCAAAATTGTCGCTACTCGTAAAGGGATCTGTAGTCCCATGAAGTGTTCAACTCGGATGGTTTGCCTGATATATTCAAATTTAGTGATAAGGATTCTGCCGAGTCGTTTCGAGATGAAGCTTCATCTGCTGGACCTTCTCCCAGAAGCTCGTTAGTGAGACCAGGCTCGGGTGGCAGGGTTCACATCTGATGGAGCCGTCTGGTTGCTTAAGATGGACTGAATGGTTGAACCGCCCAAGAGACCAAACTTAGAGGCACGTACTAACGTCGTAGTTTCTGGATTGCGGATTATTACGGAGAGAGATCCACGACAACCTTGTGAACGATCACCATGATGCTTGACGTGCTCTTTTAAGCCAAAAATAAGCTTAAATATGGCCACTGTTGCGTTAAAAGGTTTGAATCTCAGACACCATTAAGAACTTTCTTTTCGTCTCGATTCCGCATCACTATCATAGCGCCTACTTGGTTGGCAGGCAAAGCTCACTCGCGAGCAAAAGTATTGGAAGTTCTCATCGATTAATTAGGCTGACGACTTTGAGCTACAATATCAAAGCTCTATTAGGCCGCGACACCGACCAATCAGTCTGAATAAAATCAGATTGCGGAAAGCACTTTCTGTGATTCATAAGTATCACGGATATTTTGACGCTGTTCTCATGTCAATCTGTATAACAGCCTTGAGCCAGTTGGAGCTTCTTATTGCTAAAAAGATCTTGGATTTTGACCCTTTAGAAACGGTCGCCCTTTCTTTCCTACCTAAGCAAGAACCTCTTAAGATAGCGCTTAATTGTAGTGTATTCTACCAAGTATATGAAGACGCACATGCACTTCGTCATGCCTTTTTTTCCCTATCAACGCATGGCCGCATAAGCAGAGGTCGGAGTATCATTCCTCTATTACCGATTCTATCTCGTTCCAGCCTCTTTCATATAAGTCTTTCACTATTAGGAGGGCAAGATGCAGAGGCTGGGCCATGTCACGAGTAGAGGGGAAAAAAAAAAGGGGGGGGGGGATCATCGCCATGCAGAATCAGTGATCAAACCGCGTGTATAGTACTACACCTCCACTCCCCTTCCGGTAACAGGAACTCATACCTTTGCTTGATTAGCACACGCTTCCATACGTTGCCTCGGTGAGGCAAATAGCACCTCGCCAGCTGGCTACGAGTATCACTGTCGTGTATCGTGAAACTACTCTTCCAACTCTCCACAACCCTTCCCTCCATTTGAGTGCGCATTACTGCAAGTTCCTTTAGTAAGAGCTCCTTCATAACAATATTGAGATTCAATTCCACACGCTATAGAATTTGGAAAATCATAGCGAATATAACATAGTTACTCTACGCCTACTGCTGTCTTATAACTTATCAATTCTATATGACTGATGGTTTGTTCGTGACCTTCACTCAGAACGTTCTCCGTGTTACTCTCTGACCTTGTCGCCAATTTCTGGTTGGTTGATAGATATACAAATGAGCAGGCTAAGACACTCGGTAATCTTGTGGAGGCCCTCTGGCTATCTGAATCTTGTTAAGACTCGATTTGTTCTTGGAGTATCGCGTGAAAATTGTGCAGACACCGGGCTGGGAATGTGAATCCTATGGTATGGTGTTTTCAGGCCGTTCAGATATTCAGATAGAGGTCTATCGCACAGACCAGGTCCTAAGAATTTTCCAAACAAATTAAAGTTTTGGTACCTATGCGGGCCCGCTGGAAACTCCTTCCCAACCATGTGCACCTCCAGACTAAACCTTGTTCCTTGCTTGAGCAGCTACCATTTTCTCCGCCCCCAACAACTATCCCAACCGGTCCGGGCTTGGCTTGTGCCGTTGTGAGAGGCGGTGGATTTAGTTCACAAGGCTTTCGGGTCACATTGACTACGGCAGTAACGACTATCTCCGCCGTATGTGGGGACGACTGTGTTGTTGTCGGTGCTGTGTGCCGTGAGTGGAGCCCGCTTCGGCGCCAGTTTTTGGTGGCGTATTCTATTCCAACCACTCTCTCAATTCCGACTCCCACTCGTGCTGACGCTTGCCCGAGCAACTACATCCTGTTTAGCTCGGCACTCGGCGCATATTCCTATTTCGCTGGAAGCAGGGGCAAACTCATAAACCCTATAGCGAATACTGCAAGGTAGTGAGGCACCTTTGAAGCTGCATACTACGTGCATAGAGTTGGGGGTAAATGCATTAAGGTGGAGCAGCTGCAAGCTTCGCTCTGATAAGATTTCGGGGCAGAGCTTTCACATCGCATATGTTATAGAAACTTCTTGAGGGTATTCGGATGTCCGATGTTTGAGCTACTCTACCCTTGCCGCCTACTCCCCTTTTCACTGAGGCTGACCTATGTCTTCCATCCCTGGTCCTTCCCGTCTCTCAACTGAAACTAATCACTCTCGGCAATGGATTCCGGGTCACCTATCCCGGACGTCCTTAAAGACGTTCTTGCGACATTACATCGTCTTGAAAGACGCTTTGAGGATCAAAATGACCGTCTAAACACATTAGAATCCTCCTTGTCCGATACACGCACATTTTCGATGGGACGGACTGCAAGCATATCATCTCAACCTCGCTCGACAAATTTAGAAAGACTGCCTTCACACGCCACCAAGCAGCTGCGCATGAGAGAAAGCAGGAAGTCCCCGCTTGAGCAGCATTATACAACAGCAATGACGACGTCTCTCATGAAGCCACGCAACCGCTTGGAACTTGACAGTCATTTTGGATTCGCAGAGCCCCTTCTTACGACCGATCACAATGGCTACCTTGGCACTAAAGGGGTGCAAGAGGGTCTACCACGGCTGGAATTGACAGATGACTGGGGCTTCATGTCGATCTACCCATCAAGGCTACTGTCGGGGGTGGAATTTGACATGCCACCAATTCCTCGGGCGCCAGGGTTGGTGCACGACATTCAGCGAATTCGCATCCCCGAAATCGAACACGATGTGGCCAATGATCCAATGCAAACCACCAGTTGCAAAGACATGTCTACACCGGCGCTCTCGGTCTGTAACGCATCACCGAAACAGTCTTTGTCTGAAAGTCACCGCTCTGCGAGTACTGCGCCGACATCCATAATCCCAGCAACGGTTAGAAGTCAACAAGGTGACGCGCCTACTGAAGCCGCATCCCATGCTCAAGGAAGTTTTAAGCAATTAAGGGAGAAGTCTGAGCAAATGCCACCCAAAAACAGGCCTACCATCATTGTGGACAAAGGAGGCCTGCTAGCGACGGAGTCAACTACAGTACCGGGGTTATCGCCTATAAAAATGGCACAAAATAGGGCCAAGACCTGCATCTTAATCGTTCCAAGATTTCTGTCTTTAGTGACACGGAAGATGGTGGAGCAACAGATGAAAGGACTGGAGTCCAAATTATGAGAGAATTGGACATCCATCTGTGATGAACTTTGATGTGATGGGTGAGCATCATCTGCGAAGTTAAAACTCCGGGCTAGGAGGTTCCGTATCAGAAAAGACCATGGTTGGAAGCTAAGCTAGTCACAACCAGATATTAACTAGAGAGTTTCTAGTTTCTTAGATTTACGTAGGTTCTGGCTCTACCGCCTTATGGACCAGTATCGGGGATGGAATTCGGTACGGCGAGCAGTGAGAGAAGACTACCTAGTGGTGGGAGGTTGCCGAAATACCGCCAGACATGAGAAGGCTGGTTTATCATTATAGAAGAATAGTAGCAATCAACTCATATCTCTCTATGCAACAGCCACAACAATGGCAACGGTACAGTGTCAAAGGTTTCGACCTAGCATTGGCTGCAAAGAAAAACGCATGGATGATAGAAATTTCTCGGTTGAACCCATTTGTAGCTAGGTGCGAAAAAAGGAGTCATAAATTCAACGTAGGATGTAGTACATGATTGGTAAGACTTCCTTTAAGCAGGTCTATGTAGACATGTAACGGTTATCACGCGTCGAAAACGGCTACCGTAAGTTGCGCGAAACCATTTAACTTAATGGACGTATTGCTCTTCACCACAGTGCTATGGTGACGACGACCAGGGTGATTAGTGCAAAGTCTTCAAAATCGATTCAAGGTCTTATTCCTGAGGTCTGGTATATCTATCAAGAATGTCCGACCGTAGGATTCACGCGGTCTGGACTTGCATCTGCCTCCACGTGACTGAGAAGTCGCTTGTGGAAGTCGTGCCGTAACAAATTAGTGTTTCCAAGAGGCTCAGAGACCACGTGTAGCCCCCCCCCCCCCCGCCGGTTCTTACGCCAGTGGGTTCCATCAGCACATCGAAAAGGCGCTTCCTCACGAATATCAAGCTTATACAAGCTTCCGCATGTGGAGTCGCGGTTCAGCCTTTAATATTTAAACCCTCGGAGACGTGTTTCAGTTTGAAGATGGCATGGCGATGGCATCACCACCAAAGTATAGTCATTACCTCCCGACTTCACCTTGGTTTCCTGTTAAGATGTACTTCACGCATCACTCGCCCTGTCCTTTGCCGCCCTCACTGCGGCTCATCCCGGCCACGAGCGTGGGGAGTTTCTTAAGACTCTGGCCCAGCGCAATACCCAGCTGGCATGCCAACAAGCGTGCCCTAGACGCTTGCAGCGCTAAGCTTGAAGCTCTCCAACAGTGTGGTGTTGAGCGACGCTTGGCCGAGTTCAACCGCCAGCGAATCGCTCGTCCCATCGCTGTGAATGGGAAGTGGTCTACTATGAACAGTGTGTGAAATATGAAGTTGAGCGAGAGATGTTCAGGTCGAGATGACTGCGACTGAACACTCAGAAGCACAGAGAGTAGGAACATTCATCTAGGTTAATTAACCAGAGAACAACTTCGGAGTCAGGACACTGTTTACAAAGGTTAAACAAACACCCAAATGAGAGACTATGATAACATCAATACCTACCATCATGAGAAATTCCTATGCACTTATACTGGCCCGAAGTATATGAGACAATATTAAAGTTTTCTATACACCCAGTTCTGAGGTAGCAGTTAAGTTATTCCAAGAACTACCAGTTGATTCGTTCTTATAAGAGAAAGACCTTGAACATACGTGATTGCAGCCAATTAAACCATCACAGGGCTCACCACTTGCGACATGGATCCGTTGGAATGCGAGTTCATGAATGGTCACCGTCCTGTTGTCAAGATGGACGAAGGTTATGAGGGGTGAATTGATTGATTAGTTGGTTGAGTATCAGAGAGAGAAGTAGAAGGAGATAATCTAGTATATGTACATGTGTGTGTGGCTGGGAAGCCCGAAAAGAGGGTGGCTGGGCCACCTGTTTCAAAACCTGTTCCCCCGAAATCTGGTTGAAGCCGATACTACGGTGTAGTCCTATAAAGATTCACTAACAGAGACACTGCCTTGAATTTCATCCAATTCTTGGAGAACATTAACCTATATTTCAATGGACCTTTCAATGGGCATGCCAATGCTACGGACGATGGCCTTTACCCTGTGTCGCTCACGCTTTCGGTGTGGCTAGAGGTGACGATCGTTCCAAGCTTTCCTCAAGGAATGACTCAGAACATTACCGATTCGCCCAGATCTGACTAAGCTCTGACTCAAGGTTCAACCTCGACAAAGATTGCATCTACAGCTAAAGTTGTGTAACTATATGCAGGCTTATCTTGCTCACCTTTCTTGCGACGTAGGTAGTCCGGGCGTATCCATTGGGCGAAAGTCGCCGTTTCAAGGATGTCGACCACTTCTGCATCTGCACGGCAATTTTAACCTTCACGAAGCAGTTGCCTTGCGCGTGAGTCGGACAAAGCGCGGCCATTTACCGCATTACCAATGCAGGTACTCCAGATGTTGGGAATTCCTTTCAGACCTTCTGCATCCCGCATGAATCTAAGGAAACCAAAGCGACTAAATCTACAACCATATTCGGGATTCGATTCTCGATATTGTGGCCTGAGATGCGGTCCATGGAAAGCCGTCAGACGCCGTGCGATTTTGCGGTGCTACAAGTAGCTGGGCGTAAATATAGTTTATATGTCTGATCATAGCAATCGTCCACTGACAGTATTCGTGTAGTGGAATTCTTGAAGCACAGTGCTAAAGTCTGCTCCAGATGTGGGATCAGTAGACATGGCCACGGGTGGCCGTACACCCGACCAAACCTGAATTTTGTCATTCGACGGAATAATATCTCACATGGAATATGCTGTCGATGGAAGGTTTCTCTCAGACATTGTGCTACCATGGCTAAATCGCCATATTAGTAAGCACAAATATATGCCCAATCCCGGGAAAGGGCAACTCGTCTCTGGGGAGGACCAACAATCGCAGATGCATGATCGGAATCGGCCTATTCATTAACCGCTATAACTTGACGGGGTCACACCGCACTTGATCTAGGTATCTGAGAAAGCTTAGCAGTCTTGACTTGCTTGACTGAGCGTTGTCTATTCAACCACAACCTGCGCTATGACGAAACTAGTGGGCAGGCAAGTTGCCATAAACGAGAACGAGATATGTAGCACATAAAAAACGCTTTCAATTCGAGCTATGCTAATGTATGACTATCCCAATCCACCATGTCTAAGCTAGAGCTCCCTCCCCCAGATGCGCAAGACCCATGCTCCAATGATGATGCAGGAAAGAGATACCGCTTTTGAAGAGTGCTCAATTCTCGTGATATGTACAGGGTTGAGACACCCTTAATGAGCAACGCTGACAAACATGTTCAATACCAGACATGTAACCATTACGCAGCCACCGTATATCGCCAGTGCCAGCGCTCCGCGCCTGAGATATGCTGGGTTGATATGCTCAAGGTCCCATCTCCACTTTCTGCGCCATCGCCATGCGCCCCTACTACTACCCCTCCCACTTGCTGCACTCCTTATGCTGCCGACGCTCCGGGCAAGTGCCTCAGCAGCTTCCTCGTCATCGTCATCGTCCGAGGCGGCAGGTGAGTCCGCATCATCATCGGTCTTAGCGAGACGCTGATGGTGAACCGAGTCCGGGTCGGATATCTTATAGTAAAACAGTCCAGGTAGGATGAAGCTGATACTAGTGCTTCCGGTGCTTCCCACGTACGCCAGGACACGCTCCAAGCTCACAACCGTGAGAGCCACAATGTAGCTGAGCACTAGAATGACGGTCGAGAGTATAGCAAATCTCAAGTCTGACATTGGTGCAGTGGAACCATGATCGGAGCGCCCTTGTGCGGTCGGCAGGAGTGCTCGGCTGCCAGGTGAGTGGCTCCGGCTTTGAGACTGGCGCAACGTCGCGTTTGGACGCCACTTGAGGACTGCGTCAATTGATGCGCGACATGGATGAACCTGTAAAGGAATAGAGAAGAGGACAAGGACCACAATGGCGGCCTTCGCAATCGTGGAAGCGATGGATGGAGGGTCTGAATCTTGTCAGTAACTGGGCAAACGTAAGCAAGAGGATTATGCCACGTACACATTGAGACGATATTCCCCTTGATAGCATCGCCAAAGGTCAAATAACCAGTAATCGCAACTAACACATAAATACTGGCGGCCGATCCAATGCTGGAACCGATGACTCCCAAGACGCTGGTCATGTTAGCCTAGTATAGCAGTGGCCGCCGGATAATCATACCTTTTCGGACTGTTATCTTTGATCTCATTGAGAATAGAGAACATGTTCTGGTGACAAGTGTATGCAAAGACAACCACGGGAAGATTGCTGAGGGCGGATATTGGCCCATCCCAGGTAATAATTCTCACAGGCGCTCTGTCGGGAATGACATCGGCAGCAAAATGGTAAACCACCAATATGATCAAATATCCAATCGAGACCAGCGCTATCAGACTTGTGTACTTTAAGCTGTCTAGCCTCTTTAGAAAGCAGAGAGGAATGATTGCCAGCATGAAGGCTGTAATCCAGAAGTTTCGATCCAACAAGAATGGCAACTCTTGAGCCCGACTGGTCAAACCAAGCATCACGCCGGGCATCAGATCTCCAATAATAATCATGTACGAAACGCCCACACCGAAACACTTTATAGCGATGGCGGCATCGAATATTACGGCAGCGTTGGGGTATGTAAGCTGCGACAAGGCGAAGAAGGAAGCAGAACCGCGATCGAGGTATCGTGCGCATCGTGATTGAAGGTAAAGACCGAAGGCAGATGTGAAGCCTGACCATACAATTACTATAACACCGGGAATAATACCGAAATGCGAGAGGGCAGCTGGCATAGCGAGAGTGCCAGCACCGACGACTAGAGAGTATATAACGTTAGTCTCGTGATTGATGTGCGGCTAGTAGTCGGAGGGCTGTGCTGAGAAGACGTACTCGTGTTTAGTAAGTTGATGATACTGCTGGGCATACCGGCCTGGCCACCATGTCCTCCATCTTTCTGGTGATGGCCCCGTGATTTTCGATATCTTGTCATATCGGCGGTGGTCGAGCTGGACCCTTCGTCGGCACGGCCATCAGATATTGTATCGTAACTCGGCATAGCCTAGCCGGGAAAACTGGTGTGATTGCAGCCGGTACTGGTCGCGCGAATTGATGACAAGTGACTCGGGGCGCACACTGGTCGGACAGATCTCTGATGTCTCACGACAGCCCTCGGTGTTGTGAGACAAGTGAAGATGCTTCAATGAGCAAAACACTGGACCTGACACCCAACCCTCAACCTGCGCGGTTGACAGGCGATCGAGCGTCGCGTTGTCGATGCGACAGCTGAATGGGAGGAGGGGAAGAAAGAAATCTTCTCGGTGCGCCAAGTTCTGGGCAGTAAGGAGTCGTTCATAAATTGATAGACAGGAGTGGCAGGTGTCGCTTCTCCTCATTTACCGGTACCTGGTTTTGATTACGTTGCGCAAAGGACAGTACGAGCAGTGTCCAGTTGCAGCTGTCGTCAGACTGTGGAGACCCCTGGTCTTGTTCTGCTGCCTTGTCCGTTTAGCCGCTTAGCCGCCCCCAGATTCGCAATCCGTTAGCGCTGTCACTTACTACTTGCTGGTCCAATAGCGGACCTCGAGGCCTGGAGCTTGAAGGGATCAGCTTCATGCAAGGCGTCACGGAAACAATTGCTTCTCAGCCTTATTCAACCTTCTTATAGTGGTGACATGTGCTCTGGTGTCGTGTGAGCAACAATCAATTAGAACGCAGTAGGAAGCAACGACATTAAGACCTCCTACGCGACGTCGACATTTGAGTTTTTGCGGCCTTTTGCGACGTGCATCGATCCGCCCAGTTCCCCTTATCAACATGGCCGAGGTACAACACCATAACGAGGCGCTCTTCCTCGATGAAACAACCTTACAGACTCTCGCATACCTGGGGTCTCGCGTCATCCGCTTAGAGCACATACTGTACGGCCATACGACGCCTCCGGCAAAGAGCGCAGCACTACCTAATCTACAACAGCTAGAACACCGGTTCGAAAAGCTGCGCCAGCGAGTCCGCACCTACGATGAGCTCCTGAAGATCTGTACGTGACCATCCGCTCAATGATCATTTATCATTGGAATGAAATCAGCTGACATGACATGACCTATAGATCAAGCGCACCCGACCCTCTTCACCACGCCGTCCACAGATGCCATTCCCCCCACCGAATTATCCACCGACGCCCTAGCCCAGATGGTTCTTGCCTCCTCGACTCTATACCCGGCTACTGCGTCCTCCCTGACCTCCATTGGAGACACTCCAGTTCCCGATCCAGCTCTCAGCGTAAACTTGGTCGGCTTACTACCTCGGATGCGCGCAGTGGAAGCCGCACAGAAGGCGCAGGCAGCCGAGATCGCTGAGCTAAGGGGGCAGAGCGAACGTGTCGTGAGGGCTTGGTACGAAAACAACGTGGTCGGCTATGGTGATTTTGTTGCCACTGTCGAGAAGAGGGTAGAAAGGGTAGAGAGAGGCGTTCGGAGGGCGGAGAGGGCAAGAGACGAAGTTTGAAATAAATAAACATGGTACCAGTCCAACGAGGGCCAAACGATCTGATGCCTCTTCGAGGTGGCATTCAAACATGGTGAGGCCGCTCCGGATCCTCCTTGGGACAATGTCCGCCTCTTTGCCGCAACTACATACATGTAGTTATGCGATCCGAGACTGTGCCCTCATGAGGTTCAAGGGAGCCAGGCAAAAAGCCTACGGTATTCTGCGCGGGACGCAGTTCCCAATGACAAGCAATAGACTCAGCTAGCTACCATTATACTCGACCGTTGTGGTAAGCTAGTCCAGATTGCCTCCTCTTAGAGGACTAGGCACGTTAAGGAATGCCGCTAGGATACGTCTTCTAGCATGACAGGGTCTAGGGGGATAAACAGGCTCAGAATCGCTTCCTCTTGCCACCAAAGGGCTACTCAGTACTATTGATATTAGGACCATCAACTCCTGGTATTGTCATGCTCGAGGTATCTACTGTGATACATCGTATATAAATGCTTGTATCGAGAAGATATTCTACATCGCAGGTGACAATAGAAATCTAGTGGCATGGCGAGAACAGAGGGGGCGACTATTTTATTATACGAATCGGCGTGGATATAGCATACCTTTGAACTAGAACAAAATTCTGATTCTTTTAGTAACCGTTCATAAATGAAATTATATCCTACCTGGTGCACTAGGCTTATGACTAGATTATAACTACGGGAAGACAGGGTCCTAGCTGCGTAGAACATAATGATTCGGTGTTGTCGGTGTCTTCAGATAAGTGCCGACAACAATATCCCCAGCCTACATCTGGAGTAGCATATTTCTCCAACCAGATCGACGATATCACGAGTATGATCATCAGTCTAATTAGGGAAGAGCCTGTGGCGTCATGGAAGTCAACAACATCAGACGGATTTCCCTCTGAGACTTTACCAAGCCACTCCTTGCAGCGTAGTAATCAAGACGACAACTGCCGAGTGTATTGGAGTTAGCTGCTTCATATTTACAAGGTATCCTCATTTACTGGAATAGGGCAGGGGTATCAAGGCATCCTGACATGTGTCAGCAGAAACCACCATGAACGCAATCGTGTGAGTGTGGAATTTCGGGTTAATTGTCTACCCTGTTCACCTGATACTGGGCTTCTCTGACTAGATGAAAGAAGGCGACATGCTCGTCCCGCAGATTCGTAGCACAGTTCTCGATATTCATTGGACCAAAGCTGAGGCCTCCGCGGCAAAGTGTTCGTGCGGACAAGAATCGGCTATGCGGTCATGGCGATCACATCACTATCTGCAACTAATAATAGTGAGAAATAAACAGGATTTGCCATTACAGGTGTGTTTGCCTTCTGATCATGCATGTTCTCAAAAGATGTCAACGGCGGAAGACTGGCCTGCCGACGACGATCGTGGCGTCACCAGCCACTGCTCGCTTAAGCACCTTCAGCTGCGCCACAGGCGTGGCGGCTGTAGATCATCGAGTCTGGGCTGCTGGCGGGATCGATGCAACGGCTCGTGGTGCTAATGCGGGCCCACTTGGTGGGTGTCACCAAATTAAAATTTCCGATCAGGAGCTTCGTGTGGAGAAATGGCTTTAGAGCGGAAAGCTGAAAGGAAGAGGCAGCTGGAGGTTACTAACTCATCGTGACTTGGTCTCCATTGGCGCCAGAGGTGGAAGCCAACTTGAGTCTCTTTTGAGAGTCTTGTAATCTGTACAGAGTGGCACTTGTGATGAGTGATGGAAGCAACGTATTCCCGAGCATATGAAGCAACGGAAGTCTCAATTGGCAGATCATCAGCCGCGCCCGGTAGCGCAGTGATGAGTGTTACTCGAAACCAGCCGACCATGTGGCAGACGGGATGATTTCAGGTCCTGGACCTGGCAGACCAGTCACGTACTGCTTGACAAGCCCATGAATACGCGGTGAAGATTGTTAAAGCTTATTTGTATATCCCAAACTGGGATGCATCACAAAAGAAATGCTGGGCTTTGTTGATAGCACGTGGCATTTCTGGCTACGACGCCGGAATTGGAAATGGTTCAATTTGCCGGCCATTCGCCAGTGGCTTCCAACGTCTTAGCAAATGACTGGTGGTAGCTATGCGCCAAGCGTTATAAGTTTCTTCGGCCGGGTCGGCAAGACGAAAACAATCGGCATTTCTTGGCAGCCCTGTCTCCCCTGAAGCACTGCACAGATCGCGTGTGCGGGGCTGCGACGGGCAAGGGTTGAAATCGAGTCAAGATTCCGAACAAAATCGTGAAGGTCGTTCAACTGGTTAATTTGGCTTCGGGGTGACCAACAAGCTAGGCCGCAGACTATGACCACATTGAAAAAAGAAGAAGAAAGAAAAAAAGTCTCGTGGTTCCTAGAGTGTTCAGTTGCTAAGCCGAGCGGTTGGTGCCAGGTGCATGATATCTTTCTCACGAGACTAAGAGACGGGATGGGATGGACAAGTTTCGGACATCATGTTACCCGGCATTTCAATGGACAGCGTTGAGCGCTGCCTCTTGGATCGTCGGTCAGGTGTAGCACGAACAGAAGCCCAAGGCCGTTCCATCTGTAGCGGCCATTGCAAGAGATTCTCATCTTCTCGAAACAGTGACTTGCAGTTTTCACGGGCGGCTGAAGTGGACAAACTTGGTGCAAGGATGGGCCCGTGTGAGGATCCATTTGGCGCGGCAAAGTCGCAAGAGGTTGGATGACATTAGTTAACTCTTTTCTTTCCGACTCGCGCCCGCTTGGTCGAGGATGTCTCCAGCGGGTGGATTGATCAGTCCGAGCTTGACGCATGTGCTTCGGCACGGGCTGGCAGGCGATTGTCGATGGTGAGGTTTGTGAAACGGCTCGCCGGTCAATCCACGTTCCCCTGCAGGCGTTTTATGTGGCAGCTTATCTCGTGGCAATGGCGGCGGGCACGCGCAGCAGAATGGTGTGGTCAGAGAGGAATCGAGTGGATGGTAACAGATGGCGGTTGGGTGTGGTTGCGTCTAGGTCCAGTTGCATTGTTTCCAGCCAATCAATGCGCCGCGCTGCTTCCCGTCTGCTCCTCTTTCGGGGGCTTCGGGGCTTCGATGGTCGACTCTCAAGCAAACCTCAAACAGCAACACCGTGACCACAATAGGATTGATCCCATAGCTGCACATCACCAAGCAGAGGCTAGTCAATGATCACAAATCTATTCGATACTATCGTTTAGACCAGGGCCATTTCCTAAGGAGCGTAGGACAAGAGTTGATGAAAAGGGGTGGGCACAGCAGAGTAAACATTCAATGACTGTCTGAGAACTGCCCCAAATCCAACGTGATAAACGGCTTGAATGACTAACGACTGGATGGACTTAGACGTCGCCGTCCTGACTAAGGCCTTGAACGATCCAGTTCGCTGTTAGTCACCATAAGCTAAATTCGCGTTCCTGCCTTAGCGTGGGTGGGAGTTGTATATCTAGGGCACATTCCGGCGTTGCTGGCGGTATTCAACGATGAAGCTCGAAGCTATTCGTGCCCTATAGCCAGCCGTGCATGTACAGTAATACAGTAGTATACACAAGTGCACTTTCGTGATTGTCAAATGACTGAGTAGCGGCCTTCCAGTCATCTTGGCCGACTGAGTTAGTGCAGTCTTTGGTACCATACCCATCTACTGGTATCCGACATAATGCAAGGTCTGGTTGCAGCAGATTGAAAAAAGGTCGAGTTCAGCCAGTGGCAGATCACCAAGCGCAACGCTGCGCCCCATTAATTGATTCTCGCTCCCTGTCCAAGGCCCGACTCCAGTCCAGATCCATGCATCTCGCAGCCGACACGGATTGGGGACATGTCTCCATTGGCTGAGTGCGACCCCGTAAGTACTTTGACAGGCCATGGCCCAGTCCCCAGTCCCCCGACCGGCCATCGCGTCCTTGCCTTCATGTTGCCAGTGGGATCCCCAGCGCCGGCACAGGCTTGCACAGGCACGACAGGCTCACAGATTGTACAGTAGTGAATGTATTTCGTACACGCAGCCCAGTCCGCTCCAGCCCAGTCCCGTTGAGTCCGCTCCAGCAGGTCCCCGGTCCTCCCCCTCCCTTGTCCAGGCTTTTAAGCTCCTTGTAGCGGCAGCGAATGCAGCGAACGTCCAACGAACGCACCCCAAAGCACCACCACCACCACCACCCAACTCCGCTCATCTCCTGCCTTTCTCATCCTCCTTTTACTCCACCCATCCCCCAGTCTCATCCCTCCTTCGTTCCCCTTCTACCCTTTAATACCTTTGAACTGCGACAACCGCAATCTCCCCCGGAGCCGCGCCGATTGAGACGACGAAGACCTCTTTTTGACAAGTTCTAGTGCTCCCCGACTCTTCGCACTGCCAGCGTCCCGTCAATCGCGATTTCCATTCTTTCTGTCCCGTACGTGCTGGGTGCAACTTTTATTTAGGGTGAAATAAGCGCCGTCAGGAACTGCGAATTGAGAAGCTGCCAAGACTTTTGCTGCATTGGACGGAGACGACAGCTTCCAGCGAAAGAGTCTAGCGAATTGGCCCGTCAATCGTGCACCAGACGACAAGGGGAAGCCAGGCAGACAAACCCAAATCCTCGGGATTCCTCCGGTCATCAACCTAATATTCTGCTCTATCGGTCCAGCGTTAGACAAGTCCCGAGCAAAGAGCTGTGTGGCTGCTTACGACGCCCCTACGATCGCATCGCATTTGTAGCGCACCTCAGCACCGTCCATCTCCACCAGCCAGACCTCAGCAGCGACAACTCATCAGTCACCTCCTGATTCTGCAGCCGACGGACTTTTCCCCCCAATATTTATCTATTCTACCACAGAAACGCCATCTCATTCGAGATCCTTTCCAACAATTGGATTGGCGTTGATGCTACCATAATTTCGGTGGATTCACTACGCTTGGTAAAATTGGACCTGCATAGTTGCGGCACTGCTGGAAGTCAGTGTGTGAAACCCACCCGTGGGGCTCAGCTGAGATTCATTGTTCATTGTCTCGCCAGCTCAAGGTACTCGTCATCCTCCAGTCAACACCGACGACAATACCGGCTCCGAGGCCATTCTTCATCGCTTCAATCCTTTTCATCACCAACCCAAGTCACTCTTTTGATTCGTCAGTAATCTACATTTCTTCTCGCCGCAATTCCAACGTCGCCTGCAACCGAGTTGCCCCCCGGAAACCCCGAACCCGAAATCGAGTATACCGCAGTTGCCTCTTCCAGTGGCATTGCTTTTGCACCTATCGCATCCTCTGCACCCTGTTCCGCTGCAGCCCGACCTCCCGACTACCGTTTGGGCAAATCAGCAAACTGTAAATCGCAGAGCATCCCGGGTTCTTGCACTCTGTCACGCGGCTACAGCATCGCGCAGCCTTCCAGGTCTCGACAAACACGGCCCGTTGCCACACGGTTTACACTTCTTAATTGCGACACGTTTGTGAAGACATATCAGTCTTTCTTTTGCGTCCTCTATGCCCTCTTACGGATCTCTTCACTCGCCTTCACTGCGGAAAATGGAATACTCGAGAGCATCTCACAGCCGCAGAGGCCTGTCTATGGGCAACATCATCGGTGACCCGTTCGCCCTGGCCACCACCTCCATTGCAGCGCTTGCTTGGATCATTACCTTCATCAGCTGCATCATCGCTCAAGTCCAGGCCACCAAAACCGATGGATTCCCCACGTTCTCGTGGTGGAGCGTTGTTTATATGCTGTTCGTCCTTATGGGCGTTATGGTCGTTGTCGCTGCCGACGCTGCTCAAACATACCACATTGCGCTCGTAGGATATTTGGCTTGTGGATTAGTCTTGACCTCATCTTCAGTCAATGCATTGGTCTACTCGCCCATTGCAGCACGGGAGGCCGCCGCCGCCGGTTTCATCCTCTTGTCGATGGTCAATGTAAGTCTACCTACCTCCTAAACACCCAATTCTACTGCTCATGATCATGGCTGACGAACGCAATGACAGATCGTGTGGATTTTCTACTTCGGCTCTGCTCCGTCAGCGACTCCTCGCGCCTACCTTGACTCGTTTGCCTTGAGCAAAGAAATGCCTCCGAGCCGACAGACAATGAACGGTGCCTACGGTGGCCGCCCTGAAACTTCCGTTTCCAATGTACCGCCGCAGATGTACACTTCCGCCCAACTCAACGGCTTCGAGAACCCGTCGCCCGTGGCTGGCTATTCTGCCAACGCTCCTCGCAGCTCCCCTGTCCCGCAGCCTATGCCTGCTGCGCAGAAAGAAACTGAGATCACTCAGCCGACCGAGTACCCCTACCGCGCCAAGGCTATCTACAGTTACGAAGCCAATCCGGACGACGCGAACGAGATTTCCTTCTCGAAACACGAGATCCTCGAGGTCAGTGATGTCAGCGGCAGGTGGTGGCAAGCGCGGAAAGAAAGCGGCGAAACGGGTATTGCTCCGAGCAACTACCTTATTCTATTATGAGAAAATGTTTAAAATAGCAGTCCTGCGACTGTACGGCCTCCATAACGACACCTCGTGCTAGGACGGCAGTCCATTCCACGGGGATCTGAACATTGTCCATAAAAGCACGCGGAACACCGGAGTTGATTCTGTATTTGGCTGGGTCTTTTTTCTTTCCTGTCCTTAGAGTACAAACACACGGCTCTGGACACATGTGTTGGAGTAACATTGGCTGCCACCATTTGGGGGGGAACTATCGCCTTGTTCGGCGGCTTCCCGTTTTCTATGTTTCCTTCTAATCAACCCTTTTTCACACATATTCTTTCCCTCGTCACGATCATCCACTCACCGAACTCACTGCGCACCAATGTTGCGTATCACACTAGAACGCGCGCCTCCTCCCTCTGTGTGTTATATAGTCCTCGCATACCTCTTGGATCTGTTAATTCATCCATTGTCACTACACCTCGACTCCGTTTTTGTCTACGGGCGTTGGCCATGTTAAATGGCTGTAGAGGTCGTTGGCAGGGTCAAAATTGGAGTTGTAGGAGCAATGAAGGAAGAGGCCAGGGGAGACGAGGACGCTCCTTCGAGCCAGAAGAGTTGGATTCACGATGTTACGTCTACGGCGAACAAATGGGTTTGCATCCTCGGGCGATTACGTAACTCTTCAGATACCATCAATGCGAAAAGAAACTAGAAAACAATTTTGCACTGGGCAATTCTATGACACTAATCAATCACCGGGCTAAATGCATTACGCCAAGCTACCATGGAGCGACAATCGGCAAATGGGAATCTAGCATGAAACCTCTCCATGCTATCTTGAGGTAACAAAGCTCTGATCCCAGGGATTTAGTTCTACAGCTTGCAATTTAGTTGGCATGAATCGTAGTGTATACATGTATACAGACATCCGCCGCGGCTGCGGGTGGTGACCGACTCAGGTGGATCGAGCCACCTGACGTCAGCTTTTGGTGTGTCTTAGGCTCAGCTGGGCCGAAGCATGTCGAAAGTGATACTGTATACTACCGTCCAGCAAAGCCTCTCATCAAAGCGCCAGACGCTAGTGCTTCATTCGAACGACGTGCCAAATATGCCATTGAAGATCATTATCGTGGGCGGTGGCATTGGTGGCCTTGCTGCTGCCGGGTACCTCCGAGCGCATCACCAAGTCACTGTACTAGAGCGCAGCAAGTTAAACTCAAGTACGGAAGACTATGGTTTATCTGTTGTCGCCAACGCTTTTGGTCTACTGCAAAAGGCTGGCGTCAATCATGAGAACTTGGACACGGTCTTTATGACTCATATTTGGGCTAGAAACCATATGAACGAAGAGATGAGAACTATCCACTTTGACACTCGATCACGGTTCGGCGGTGCCTCAGTCTTAGTCAAGAGGGCCAAGATACAGGCCGAGCTCGTCAGGCTCGCGACAAGCTCCGAGTTCCCCGGTGAACCTGCTCTGATCCGGGAAGGCGCTCGTGTGTCAGGATTGGATATTGACGGTGGCAAGGTTATGCTTGAGGATGGCTCGACGGTCGAGGGCGATCTCATCGTCGGCGCGGATGGAATCGGCTCCATTGTCAGGTCGGCCATCTTCGACGGAGAAGCACCAGCCCCCGCTCCCCAAACTCACGATCTGTTGCTATTCATGACCAAGGCGTCTCTACGAGACATCCGGAGCGATCCGGAGCTGGCCTTCCTCGCGGAGCCGACCAAGCAGGCTGGCCTGACCACCTGCTACCCACCCGAGGGCCCGCAGGCGAAGAAACGAATGCTCATGTACCACGTATCGCCATTTGAACTGCAGGTCCTGGGATATACGACCGAGAAGGAATTCGCGGAGCAATTCGAGTCGGGCAAGACGACCATCATCAAGGACGTGCCGGCGTCAAGGGTCGTCGATGAGTTCTCCGCGGGTTTCCCCAGAAGCTTCGTCAACCTCTTCAAGCATGGTAGCATCGACGCGTGGAGGATCAGAGACGTGCCGCCGATTCAGAGGTGGGCGCGTGGCAAGGCAGTTCTTATAGGGGATGCGGCTCATGCCGTCACTCCGCATGCCGGCCAAGGCTGCAACATCACCATCGAAGATGCCGAGGCTCTTGGATATGTGCTTAGAGATGTGCATTATCCCATGGAAATGGCACCTGCGATTGAGAAGTTTGTTGGGCTTCGAAAAGAGCGTGCTCAGTATGTCGCGCGACGTTCGAGGGAACTGGGCAATATACAGTCTGAAGATGATAAGTCTTACGGTCCTATTGGTCCGGAAGCTTTTTCGAAGACCATATATAGCTATCAAGGGGCTGAGGCCGCGCTGGCCGGAGCGCAGCCGGCTAAATAACCTGCTTGGGGCTCTCTCAAATAAGGTGTGCACAATTTGTGGACTAAATACACGGACTCATTACGCATTATAATTAATATCAAATGCCACTTCTATACGCCCATTCATCCCAAAAAGTGACCAGTCCGTTTACTTTGATCCAACATTAGCACATACCGTGGAGTCTAGTACCGAATTTATATCTGCACGAGAGCTAATACCATACGACATTTCAATGCCCTTGGATGAGAATGTCCGAGCAGATTATCTCTTTAGGTGAGTCATAGGGGGTATCGGGCAGATTCTCGAAACATAGGCAAATTGGCGTCTTGGTCAATGACTTTAACCACATTTGATCTATCCGAGCTAGTTCGAAAAACTCAGGTTTCCCATTAACATTCTGCTGGCTGAATTCAAATGCCTCAGCGAACAGCCTTGAGTGGAGTCATAGGCAGTGTGAAGAGTGTGACTGGCGACTTGCGCGGCGGATTCGTTGAACAGAAACTTGCCAGCAGATAAAATTATATCTAGAACCGCGTCCAGAAAATCGTCGTACTACTTGTTATCGGATGTGTCGAGTGTTTGCTTCAACATACAGATCAGGTGGTCTTCAACAGGCGTTGCGAGTGGTTTGGGGTTGGAATGTCTCGTAATGAACTGGCCAGTATAGATAGATTGATACGCGCACCACTGTAATCAAACGATATTTCAGCGCAATCATCATCACCACAGTCGACCTGGATGACATAAATTTTAAGATTGTCTTCGTCCTCTGTGGTGGATGTAGTACAGACAGTGTGCACCAGTACTTTGATTATGAGTTGTTGTGGTAACTAGGCCACTCAAGCATGGTCCCCTGTTTTGCCATCGGCGACTCGGACCTAAGTAGGTTACGTGAATACTGCTGGTATACCTCAAAATGTCCGATAAGTTGTGATAGGCATGCGACTGTCGGTTCCACCACTCGAAGCAGTCCAAGGTTAATGGTCGGTATGATCGAGGCCCACACGTAACGTAATAGTTGCACGTTGGTAACGTACAATTTAACAATACATCCTTTGCTGATTCCGGCTGACGGGAGAGTGAGCTGGGCCCAATTCAACATTCCAGATGAGCGACATCCGGTGATATCTAGAGATGTAGCTACAACTAGGGTCTATCGAGCCCGAAGTCGCACGTGGTTCGTTCGCTGGATGGAGACACGCGCAGTGTACTTAACCATACCCGACATTTATTTTTAAGCCGGGGCTTAGAGTAGAAAACCATAGGTCATTCAAAGTTGGCGCCACAGTCTCAGCCATACTATTGGCCACGCTATCTCGTTCATGGTCATAAACACCACTTGGGTCTAACACGTGCTAATGTGCCAATGCTAAAACTCTTTCCCGGAAAATATATTAGGCCTTACCGATCGCCATAAAACTTTTCTAAAAACATGTCTGCAAGTTTAGGATCCCTTCCGCCGGAATTATATTCGGCAATATGGTCACATTTGCCCAATATCGAGCTCAGAAACATCCGTTTGTCCTGCAAAGGTCTATTTGCAAAGACATCGCTGCGCGTTGACAGAGGTTTCCTATCAGCTTAATCAGAACATTGAAGTGTTCCGTGCGATGGCAGAGGATGTCCAGCTTCGACGGGCTGTCGTCGAAATCCTCTGAGATGACACACGTTTATCTCCGCTGATGGCTGACGACGGGAGTGAAAACTGGGATTTCGACGGGCCAGAATTGCCGGGTGACTGTCTTAATAAGTTCAAGATGGCTTGCAAGGAGAGCCTCAAGATCATAGAACACCGTATC
The DNA here is from genome assembly GCA_036674765.1 of Seiridium cupressi. NCBI lineage: Eukaryota > Fungi > Ascomycota > Sordariomycetes > Amphisphaeriales > Sporocadaceae > Seiridium > Seiridium cupressi. The sequence continues at coordinate 258,724 of JARVKI010000062.1, forward strand.
CAGGTACGCGTGGGAGCCAGCGCTCCTGATATGCCCCCTAAGGACACACAGAAGCGTGTCGTGAGGATGCAACAGCAGCTCGACTTACAATTGTCATTATATTTCTCATGGGAATGCTACCAGCAGCTGTTACGGCACCAAGAAAAGTTTTTAGCATCGGGCGCTGATGTCGATGCGTTGAGGTACCGATTGCAGCGCTTCCCATCCTCAAGAGGGTTACAATCACGCCTGTGGCTCACGGATTCCTGTTTGAACCACTTTATGAGACTCCTATGTCCGCTCGCTCCCCCCGGGCCTGATATATCCCATCTTGCGCGGCTGGCCTACCTACGCTCCTGCAGAAACACCCTATAAAGTAGGTCCTTGGAGTGATCAGACCGAAATGGAACAGTGGCGTGGCTTCACTATAGTCACTCGTGAGCTAGCGAGGGGCGAACACAGTGTCAGAGCTTGTTATTGAGGTCAAACAAACACACGCGATAATCAACTGCCGCATCTCTGACGCACCAAGGGAGGATTACGACAATCTCGTTACCCTACAGCGGCGACCAGGCTTCAGCCGCCTGGATCTCGCGTTACTCGCCGACGGTCACATTAAGAGTGGTCATCGTTCCGTAGCGGCTCAATGAAAACTGCCCTAAGCGAGGCGACAGACCTTCTCCACATCGACTTTATTACATTTCTGTGACTCGATCCAGGTGACGTAAGGGGATTTGGATCTGACGGACCCGAAGAATACTTTACTCCGCTCCAGAACATCTTGCCAATCGATAAATGGCAAAAGCTCAAACGTTTCGGGCTTTGCAACTTCGTTGTACGGCAGGGTGACCTTATCTCAGTGCTTGCTAAACTTCCCACAACCTCCGAACCGTAGAGATAAGCTTCCTAGCCATCTTGGGCAATACTGGCTACAACTACAAACGCCTGCTCGACGAGATGCGTAACACATTGAACTGGCCCAAACGACCCGACGATGAGAGGCCTAAAATCACAATCAATCTTCCTATGTGGGGCACTGTTGAGGTGTTTATGACCGTTGTACCAAAGTGACCTATTAGGTTGGTAATGATGTTATTGTTCGGACAGTTATCAGGTCCAATATCCTCCCACCACTGTCACCATTCGAGCCTGGCGGTTCGATGTTGAGATCGACCAATTCCTCTATGGTGATGCAGAGAATCCTATCGATAGGAACGACCGACCGCTGCACAGCAAAGGTAGAATACACGATCCCTTTGATTCTACCTTTTGCCGACCAAATAGTGGTTGGCTTACTAATGATTACGATCCAATATTTTAGCTCGGGTTCGGAATCAGCATCTCCAAACCAGAGATCATTACACGCAGGATTCCAGGAATCAAGGTCGACAGGATAATATCATTGTCCTGTGCAATGTAATAACAGGAGTCGACGCATTGAACATCATAGAAGATATCACAGTCGGATAAAATGCTCGTCTGGACCGGAGACGGCGCCGAGATGGCAGAGGAAGTGGTTGTTGCCGAAGTTGCAGAGGTTGTCGTGGCAGAGGCTAATTCATCAACCTATCTGTTGACACCATCAGCGGAGATGGAACGCAGTAGTTATTTCCACGCTACCAGACCGGAGCAGTGTGACCCAACTGTCGGTTTCCACTCGTAGAATAGTTTAATATTCATGTCATAGTCACGCCAGGTATTGTCACATGTTATAAGTTTCCGAGGCAAACCACATCGTGCAGTTGTCCGTCTTTCCAGCGTCCAGTGGTGTTAGCGTCGTAATAGCACTAGTTGTTGCTTTGATATGTATAAGCGAAAATGTCCCCAAAGCTTCAATGGGACTCCTTACAAGTCTTGGTGAACAGCTGCACGCAGTAAGATCTCATGGGTAAGGGTAAGTTTAAGGATTTGTAGAAGACGTTGCGGTTGCCCTGGCGGTCTTGGAAGCCGAAGCGGGTCCTGTAGTAGCACTCTTCTAGGTAGGTAAAGCACCAAGTCACCGCAACTCCTACTCACTAGACATTGCAGTTTCTTACGCCCCGCAGCAAGTTAGGCATATGAGAATCAATATATGCGATGGCCTTTCATGAAGGAACCTCTCACCTGAGTTCAAACTCCCAGCTCAGCTTATGGTCATATCGTCGAGAACAGCAGGCCTCATGTCATGACGTGGTTGGCCCTTGTCATCACAATGAAATGTGGGGAGCTGTAATGCTTTATAGAAGAGTCCATCCCAGGTTATCGTATTTGTCAAGTCTACTCCTGAAGTTCCAAGTTGTGTACTGCTGCCGTTCAGTGGCCGGGGTGTAATAATATCTAGTCAGCCGACGAAGCGTGATGCTTGTAACAAAATGATTGATTTTCGACGTCAAAGATTTGACTATCAAAATAAGACATTAAGCAAAGAAGCAAGAATGAGGATTGGAAAATTCTGAGTGGGGCCGGAAGGTTCGGAGTTACAACGCGAATCAACATTCAGACATTCCATAGGAGGATGATATGCGAGCCTGATCTAGGAATCGTATGTATTTCTCACGAATGTTATCAGGTGGGGGTAAAAGCATATGGCACTATTATTTTAATGGATAGTATTTTTTTTTCTTTTTTTGTAAGGGGCAGTGCTAACTTATAGCGAAATATCAGAAGTCTCTGTACTTCTGTCTTCTATCCTTTTTACCTCCTCTTACTACCGCAAAACAGAATCATTTCTAGAACTCATAATGACAGCAATAGAGTAAAAAAAATGTAAGATGTGATCCCACCACCACTAATAGCTTTAAACTATAAAGAAGGCCCTGTAATTATTGGCTGACAACGCTCTGTCGAGAGCATCCAACCAACTTGTGAAGACCGTCAACACTCTTACATTGACTTGTGGGGTCCGTTACTCGCAGGAAGACTGTGCTTCACAGTAGCGAATGGTAGTTTCTGCTTTTACTCCCAGTTATGATTAAATAGACGGTAATATAATGGATCTGAAATTTACAGATGATTTCATGGTTGTTGAATATACAACATTGCATTACATGCTCCGCCATGATAATGTACTTAGGTCGCATCCAATCTCTCTATGTCAAAGCAACTTACATATAGCTTTAAAGTGACTCTCCGAGTCACTTCATTTATAAATTCATAAAGGGGTTTCTTGATTATCAAGGTGTGAGTGATACTGGTCTAACGCGTAATTAAGCGCTAGAAATGCGTTGTAAGGTGTGTTCACGATTGAAGCATAATGTCACTTGTTAAATAAAATGAGACTACTGGTCAAGAAGCGTTTCAAGCACACAAGGCAGCCATAGGGGCGTGGTTAATTAGAAGAGTTGATTTCTGCTCCATGCCTAGCGCGCCCGGGGTTTGGTCCATAGGGCCAATGTTTTCACATTGCGGCCACCATTTTCTGAATGAATTTCAGTCGGTTGACAAAATGGGCAGAGACTAAAAACGATAACTTGAGGAATTGATTATCTAGTAGAACATAACTCAAGGTAAAAGGTGCTTAATTTACACTGAGAGGACGGGAAGCCTAGAATATAAGAGGCTGGGCCCTTATTCTGATGCTTTAGTTGATGTTCTTTTCAGATTGATTCAAGCAAGCTCCCCCCCATTTTACTTGCGAATCCAATTTTTGCAGCGTATCTAAAGAAATTCTAAATGCATCACCAACCGACCAACCATTGAGCTGCTCTCGCTCCTCGTTGTTCAACGGTAGCGTTGAGAGCCGAGGGTCCTTGTATGTAATCTCCTTCGTTAGGCGGTTTCTAAATCCGAGGCGGCCTGTTGCCCTTACATAGGTCGTTTCAAATACCGTGGGAAAGGGACCCAAAAGCTTTTCATTTTCCATGGCGCCCGGCATATAACAACTACCGACCACTTGTATCTTCCCTTCGTCTATGTCCCGTAGTGCCAGGGGAAAATTGCAGCCCGGGAAAGTGTAAACCTTGTCTCCTATGCGTGCTGCTGGAGGCGTCATTCCCACGTAGCCATTGTTTCCTCTAAAACGTTGTTTCTAGGCACAGAAAAACCGCATGTTAGTTATTGAAGTTTTACTTAGTGGTAAAACATTCCTAGGAGACGCCGAACAGGCCAACTGCACAATCTCAATCACATCTTCAATAGGAGAGAAATCATCGCAAATTGGCTCGATTGCCGTTGGGAACTTCCCGTCCATAAGTGATGCCGCGTAGGCTTCGCGCAAGGTCCCCCCCACAACATAATCACCCTCCATCTGAATCGAGCCGAATAAGTCATGGAGCTTAGCAACGATGTTCGTTGAGGTTATGGATATCCCTGAAGGGCGAAGATCCTCAATCACAGTTATGTTGATTTCAAACTCGGCAGTGTTTCCAAGATGCTCCATATAATCCATGAGCTTGGTGCTTTCGTCTGTCTCAGGGCCAATGTAGGCCACGACTTGAGCTGCACGCCCGAAGATGTCGCCCATCTTAGTAACCTGGTTTGCTTTTTCTTCATGATTGCTTTGGTTAATACATAACGCATCGATCCACATCGTTCGTGGGCTGGCCCCTCTACGAAGATCGCACAAGGCCGTAGCAAGGCTCTTGCTTACGCCAATTTGTCCAAGATGACGGTGCCCAAGACCTAGGGAATTGTCATTTATCCCGCGTATCTTGACGTAAATGTGTATCTCGGGCGAGCCCCAGGCATAAGACAGAGCCGTGTACTCGGCCAGTCCAGACTCGAGGAAAGGTATGGTGGCAAGGTCGATGATGATGTCATCCTCGGCTTTCCCAGGGAGGATTGTTGCAGTCCGGATGTAGTTTTCGCCGGGGAGTGAGTCATATATGTACAAGTCCATAGCGACCGGGGTAGGTGTCTGCGATATGGTATTTTGAAGACCCGTTTTCTCGCCCGTCCGTTGGGTGACGACGACTTGATCGGAGAGGCATTCGTAATCTTAGGTAAGCGTGCGTGTCCCTAAGCCATATTCACCCCCTTCAGTTTCTAGAGGTGAATCGATAGCGGAAATTAGTTGCGCAGACATAAACCAATTAACATCATGATCTAGGGCAGGCACCACGAAAGGATTTGATCAGGCTGGATAGCACTGAGAAGATGGGTCCTTCAAGGCCATCATCTGGCCCCGCACTTTCAGCTGTAACTACATGTTCGTTGTTGATCGAGTTGTGTGCGTGACTCCAACTGTGTCAAAATAAGTGGGGGTGTGGGTAACTCCACATCAGCCGCAGCATGTATATATAGATCTCCATGGTCACCAACGTTGACCATGACTTCTAACCTTCGACAATACAATGAATTCATACCTAGTCTTTTTCAAAATCTCGTCGAGTGTCTGTACTCCCGGAAAGCCAGGACAGCAATCCTTCATAATGGAGTACAGCGAGTAAAGCTTATCGCGAATATCGGTTGTCTCCAGACTCCGGGCATGCATCAACGTATCGCGCAACTGGAACATGAATCTCAACTGTTCTGCATTGGTTTTGTTTATCTTCTTGGTCTGCCGGTAGGTCCAGGCTAGAACTTCATGGGTGTTAGAGCCATCGAGACAACAATGGAAGGTGGATTTATGATTTAGACTACCAAGCATACAGTACCACTGTGGTAGCATGAGACTAATCAGTCTTGTACAAAATCATCATGTAGTTGCATCAGAATTATGAGAGATATCGGAAGTAGCGGCCTGAAAATCCGCAATAGCATTTCATCCTTTTTTCGCGATACATAGCATTAAAAGTTCAGAGGTTTAAGCTTAATCCAGTTCGCTGAAGACATTTGACATGAACATCGATACACCTTTTAGCTTTTCGTTTGCCTGATCGAGCCCTGCTTGACTTTGGCATCGGCATTTAACAGACCACGATGCTACGCCTGGCATCTTCGACCAAATGTTTCGGTAACATCCTGGAGTTGACACCCATCTTCGCTTCCGCATCGTCTGAAGGACCGTCCTGGCCCATCTTCCACCAATGCGTCATACACCCACAATGCCCACACCAAAAGAACCCAATATCGCCTTCCGCACCCTCGTCTGTGCGAACATAGCTCTGCTGGCTGACCCCTGGGACTGGCTCCGCTGACACTGTTATCGTCACTTGACCACGCTTGTAGTATGCCCACAGAGCACCGTAGCGGTAGCAGATGCTACAATGACATTCGCAGATATCTTGCGGCTTAGAGGGTATCTCCAATGTGACCCGGCCGCAATGGCACGATGCGGCGAGGGGCTGAGGGGTGGATGCAAACGGTCCTTGGGCTGGGAGCGCGTCGTCTTTGCCTACTAACTTCTTGAGGCCTGGCATGGTGGAGTTGATCTTCGGACACAGGGCTTGGAATGTTGTCAATCGCGTTTTGGCTTAGACACAAAAATGAGTTTCACGGATGAATGAGAGCCGCGAACGTCATGAGAGGCCGCTTTCCGTGTACCACCTGGATGGGAATCGATCACGTGACTGAGGCGTTGGGAGTAACCACAGAGAACACATCGAGAATGCAGCGTGAAAAATGGGATACTCTGCCACAAATCCATTGATGGCCTAGGGGAGGAATGAGTAGAAGTTCTGAAACAATTAACAGTAGTGGGAATCCATGGAGAAGAGCCACATGCCCCATGTTGGAATTATCCTCGATATCACCCACCGAAAGGCCCCGATAGCAGTGTCATTGGGCGCGGTCTTCATACTTGTTTGAACATGCAGCTGTGTTTCAAAGTCCAGTTTCTACATAGTGTTGTGCACTAAAAAGTCTAAAGAATCACTTTCATTCCAACCTCTTGTTTTAGAAGTGATGCTTGTATATGCTAAGATAGACGAAGTAGTTGATTAATTGAGTATCAGAGAGAATTAGAAGAACAGATAGTCTAGTATACGTGCATGAGTGTGGCTGGGAAGCTCGAAACAATAGGTGGCTGGGCACCTGTTTCGACAGTATCTGGCACTTTGGAATGGCGTGGGATGTAGGACCGACCCTTTGGTACTGATCAATTTGGCAGCACGGTGATAAGACTTCTCGGCTTCTGGTAGTCCACATTCTGTAGATACAATGTGAACCACTCTTGGTCTACCTTCGTTCGAGTTTTCTATCGCGGTATATTTAGCAGTAGCATCTATAAAATTTAGCTTAGATCAGACGCAGACTGTTATTGAACGCCTTGGAAGAGTAGCACACGTTCGGTAAATATCACGCAATTATTCTATATTGGTGATTTGGTGTCAGATACGATTATCTGGCAATTCGAGTCACACGTTCCGCTTCGGTTTAATTCATATAGAGTTTAGGACATTGAAACGATCAGAAGGCTCAGATAAATTCGTGGGGGACGCTGGACAAATCTCTCCATAGATGAGTGACAGTTCTTGAAATTGTACAAATGATTAACGCTGCACAGAGTCAGCGCTGCTAATTCCTCCGTTGTTCTTGGTGTCCTCGACGGAAACTGAGACCTCATTCGTCTGCGTGATGATATGCTTTTGGCTCTCCGAGTCGTCGTCCAGCTCAATCCATGTGCAACCAGTATCGCGATCCGCCGCGCAAATAGTCGTGTTTCCTCCCGGACGACTTAGGTTGATCATCTTGGTGCTGCGGCTGATTTTGCCACTGTGAGATCGACCCTTGCCTCCCCCTATAGTGGCTGTGTGTCGGTCGGTGCCTGATCGGGGGTGGTACGAGCCTCCTCTGGAGGAGGACTTTTCGAGTATGTTTTTGACAAGCCGGCGTAGAGATGGTAGTGAGGCGGCTATTATGCCGACACCGCACTCGATTTGAGACCATATCACGATGTTGCATACCTGGTCTACACGTAGGTTAGCGTGAGGGAATATTGCGGACTGTGTTCGGAGGGAGTGTTTGCAATGGTTTCGTACTCAATTCATCAACTTACAGTAGCGATCGGATGTTGCCGTATAGGTCCCGAGATATGGTAGCCGAATAATTGTTGTCAGACTCGCCACAGCACCGAGTGCCAAGATGCCGACAACCGATATCTTGAGCTTTCGTCTCATTTGCAGATTCCAGACGATAAAGCAAGGTATTACGGCACAAGCCCAATCTGTGATGATAGAAGACGCCGATATGTAGTAACTGATGCCTTGGATGATGTTATAGTCTATACAATAGCCTATGCTGGAGTCGGCAGCGAGGACAGGGTCCCAGTTTTTCGCAATGGGATTGCAAGTGATGACCACGGCGATGAACCCAATCAGTGCGCTCAGAGTGGCGAGGAACATGACACCCCAGAGCATGAGTCGAAACTTCCTCTCGGCGGTGATGCGGAATAGAGATACACATATACTACACTTGATGAAGAGGAGGCACCAAGCATAGGTGATTTGCCACGGAATCAGATACTTTCATCTGTCAGTATTTTTTATGGCACATCAGCGTAACCGGAAGTTCGAACATACCATAATGACGGCCGGTTTATTCCAATCGGTGAAGTCCTGTCGATCATCATGGCTCCCCAAGCCAGCATACACGTCCATACAACAGAATATCGAAGAGGCTGTGAAAATTCCCTATATATCAGCGCAAGAAGTGTCAGCCTTATTGGAGTTTTGATTTGAGTTTTGTATAGGGCAAAGCTTACCGTTCCCACGGCCATCAGATAGTCATCGACTCCAATGGCGCCGGACGTGATTCGAACCCACATGCGTAACGATGCCGTCACCAGACATATAATGGCCAGGAATATGGTGACACTCACGCAGGCTATGCCTAGTCCATCGGGGTAGGCAATCCAGTTCGTAGGCATATCACTAAAGAAAACATTTCCAGTCATTTTTGCGGGGAAACCGCAAACCAGAAGCTAGGCGAGGAGTGGAGGGGAGAGAAAATGCGAGCAGAAAGAGTGTAACTATGCGTTTGAGGTGCGAGTGAATAGGGCGAAAACGGTAAAGAAATCCAAAAATAAAGAAGAAGCGAGAGTTCAAGAGTCAGACCTCAATGTATGACCTGCACACCACGCCGCAATTCTATGTTCCGAGCACTAGAGTTAGGACTTTCCGCTTCACAAGCAGGACTCACGTTTGCGATATTAGATCCTTGGGAGTGAACGCAATGCGAAATTGCTGGAAGCTAGTCCGGTCAAGTGCGGCGCCGGTGTTTTGAGTAGTCTTAGTCGCATCGAGAGTTAATCATTTCTAAATCTTGACGTAGTCCGGAGTCGACCCTTAAGCTATAAATGGTCTGGCCGTCACCGGATCCTGGACCGAAGATTTCATGTGCCAAAGTTCCAAACATGGACCAGGTTCCAGGGCAATGACTGAGACGAAATAAATGGTCTGATCTCATACCGGTGGGACTGTTGGTTTAATAGCAGCCTCTAGCTGTATGGTGTAGATGTATATGAAGACTTAGTAAGAGCGATAGATCCGGGTGTTTTAGGGCCACAACGCATACACAGAACTCTGGAAGCGTCATCTTGAACGTCTTAGAAGCACATTTTCCGAATTATGCTCCCTAGATGCATATATCAGGGGCGATGCGCTTTAGACATGTAGATCAACATCTTGCTCCACTTAGTATGCGCACTAAGGTGAAGCATCCCTCTAGCCCGTATAGATCCGCAGATCCGATGATCGGGCGCCCCGTAATCAGTAATCTAGATTGAATGCTGATGTGCTCCACCTCCACGGCATCCACTTAACAAGATGATCGCCTTTTGCTTGCAAACACGGTCTGTACAGCTTCATCCTTTACGAAATCGCCATGGGTGTGAAAAACTACCGTAGAGTACATGCAGAATGTGTAGTCGCTTTATACTCAATTTAGGGTGATCGCCGCTGCTAAGGCGCTAATAACGGCTAATCTTTAAGAGGCTAATATTAAACTTAAAATTTTGTTAAGCAGGAGTTCTAAGCGGAAAACTGCACACTGTTACGAACGAGCTCCGGGCAGGCCCCAGGATAGGCCGCAGGCCCCGCGCATAAGTACAGGTGACAGGCGAGGACTGGCACCTGGGCAGATCGAAAGTCACGTGACTGGATCACCAGTGGATCGGTGAGCCAGGACAAAGGATCACCTTTGGATCACCACGTTTGTAGTAAGCCAACGGTAAGCCACTAATATCAGCAAAAGAATAAATAGATATAATAAGGATTAGATTTCCTAGTATTATATAAATAATTATTATTTTAGTAATTAATCTAAGCATTTATCTATTTATAAATAAAGCTTATTAAGCTTTAACGATTATATTTTTATTTTAAAACTTAATATTTTTATTTTATATTATATATTTTATTAATATAAATTTAATATTAATATATTATCTTAAGGTTTATTTTAACGATAATATATTTATTATATTTTAATTATTTTTATTTAAATATATATTCCGGTTTAAGAATTATTAAATAATATTTTATAAACGATAATAATACCTTAAACTTTTAGCGGAAATAGTATCGGAAACCCGACCGGCGGGCCCGACGCCCTGCGTATAATATATTAAATATAATAATAATAGCAAAAGCTAACGGTATAATTAAGCAACCTTTAATAGGCCTACGATAACGTCCGTAGTAATAATTAATAACTCGTTAAGTAAGTTGCGGCCATTTTTATTATAATATTTATTATTAATAAAATTAATTATAAAATGCTAGCACCGTAATTTTATAACGGGAAAAACGGTAACGTTTAAAGATTTTTTACTTAAATAAAAGTATATTTACGCTTTTATAAAAATAGTGTTAATAATAATTTTAATAAAATATTATACGTTATAAAATTTTTAAAAGATAACGCTTTCGAATAATTTGAATTAATTATAAAAGACTATTTTAATAATAATAAAAACGATAAAAACGAAAAAAATTAAAAAAGTTTTCGCTAATTATAACGAATTAAAACGACGCTTTAAAGTTACTTTTAATAATTTAAATAAAATCCGTATAATAAAAAAAAAGCTTATATAATTTAAATAAAAGAATTCCGCGATTAAATATATATTAAAGTTTAAATAAATCGCTTTTAAAACCGAATAAAATAACGATAATACCTTTATAACGCTTTTTTACGTAAAGTTTAAAAAAGGTATTAAAAACGAAGTTATTAAAGAAAACCGATTAAAAAACTTTAATATTTATATTAAGAAAATTATTAAAATCGATAATCGTTTATATAAAAAATAACTTAAAAAAAGAGGATAATTAAAAGGATTACGAATTAATATATAAATACGGCTTTAAATTAATATTAACCGATTATAATAAAATAATTAATATCGTTTAAAAAACGATTAACGCGGAAAAACGTCTTATAAAAAATATAATAAATTTATAAACCTCGACATTATAAAGCGAAAAAACGGCAGGTATAAAAAAAAGTTAATAATATATTATAATTATAAAAAAATAAAACATTTTACTAATGAATACCGCTCGCTAAAAAAAGGAACGACCTTTTAAATTAATTTTAAAAAAATAATAATTTAACTTTATTATAAAAAACCCGATTAAATATAATAGCTTATTTTAAACGGTATATTATAACGATTAATATAAAATATATAAATTAAATAAAAACGGAGTATAACGGTATTTTATAATACCGGTTATTAAAATTATCGCGGTAACGGGAAGAAACCCCGCGGAACGATAAATTAATACTTATAAACACTTTATTTACTTTAATAAAAGCGGGGATAAATCCGATTAAAATTAAGTTATTATCCGTTATATAAAGTAATAATAAAAAGGAGAAAAATTAAATCGAGCCGAAGTATTAAAGTTATAATTAGTTAAAAAAGGAATTAATAAAGTTTTTATTATAATATAACGATTTACTAGGTATTAAAATGATTTTAAAGTAGTAATTATCTTTAAAAAGTCATTTTATAATATTTTAAAATTAAAAAATATTTTAATAAAAACTATTATAAAAAATAAGTTTAAAAACGCTTATATTTTTAATATAATATTTAAAAATAACGTTTAATTAAAAATAAAACATTTAAATTATATAAATATATTTTAAATTAATTAT